>MNPL01001124.1:0-88395 GCA_002081605.1 Tropilaelaps mercedesae | reverse complement strand
ATATATATATATATATATATATATATATATATATATACATCATCAAAACATTGTGCTTGGGTCACGAGCGCTAACGTTAAGAATAAGGCTTCGATGTATGAACTGGTTTTAAGAAACTTCATTTGTTCAAACATAAATAGCCTATCAGCTTAATTTGACACTCCCGTTGCTGTATATTTGTTTTGCTTAAGACTTGCTTACAATTTATTCTGGGTCTTTCGGATACACTATTTGCTAATTAAATAATCTCTTAAAAGGTGAAGAAATGACACCATTCTTTGTTCAACATACACCGCTGATATCATTATGCCATACGATCGACTATGAGCAACCTACAATGTAAGTATGCAATTAACCAATGAACTCACCTAATTCTATTATATACAGTAAGTTGCCATGTGTCTTACGTTATCCGCGTAACTTATAATATAGCTGTTTGTGATACATGTTTGTGAAACTATCTAATATTTTATACACGATAGAACGTTATAATGCCATGACGTCGTTTATCTCGCTTCTGCTGCACGTCCATGCGCTAGCTGATACTGCAGAGGCATTTTTGAAGCACTAGTTTCACAAAAATCTTTGCGCAAGCTCAACGTCCACGCTCACTGATCATAACTTGTAAACGCAAGATAGAAAAAGAGCAGAAAACGCTTCTCAAATATTAGTTACAGAGGTACCAACGAACAGTTACCAACGGCAAAGCCGTCGACTGAAATTTACCGCAAAATGTCTGTTCGGGTAGAAAAGTGGAACAAATCATGTAAATTGACGTCAAGTAAATTAGCAGTATTGAATTACCTGGCACTTTCTAGGTAGTTCGAAAGATGTGCGAGCTATTCCGCAAAACAATTACCTTTTACATAAATACTGACAGCTCGTATTATTTTACCATTACTCGATACACAGTTAGAAAATGAGTCCCTTCTAACTGCAATACCGGAACTTTTGCAGATTTTTCTGCGTTATCTTCTGGAAAGGATGACCCTCGCCTGATCCGACCTTCGTATCGAACGCCGCGGACAAAAATGTTGCTATTCGCTGCAGTTCTGGCAATTGCATTTGTGTGCATTTCTGCAAAAATACGTGATTAATTTGAATTAATTTTGTCTTCGCAAAAAATGACAGGCTTCTGGTCGACCACAGTCGTTTTGTCTGCCAAAGCACTGTGCAAGACGTCAGAATAAGTGACACACGAAGCTGCTCAATGGAACACTACGATGTATGGCCTCGACCTTGCAAGGTCACCTGAGGTAACGTGCATACGGTGATATAGCAGTTCAACGATTAGTTCTTTTGTTGAGTTAGCTTTGAGTTGGAATGGGTGTTAGGCTATAGCAGGTGGTAAAATATGCATCGGTCATTAGTAGATGCTGAATGCACCTCCCACCGAAGTAAACAATTATGCAAAAAGTGTAACTAATCATATAAGTAATGGATGACACGTGCACTACGTACTCAAGTGACGCTAGGACTGCATGTCTATACGGTTTCGTGGTGTTTAGATTAATACTAAATAACTAATGTGTTCTTTCGTGTGTTTGACAGCACTCGTGTAATTGCTATATTTGTCAATTTCGCTATTGAAATGTTGGCATGCATTTTCCAATAATAGTCATATTGTAAATTAAACGTAAATGGATGAATCGTATTATTGCGCATTGAAGCACTCGTTTATGGCGAAATAGCAATCACCGACAGATTTAACCTATCTTTATCCTTCACAATGAATTGGCTACGCTTTCTCTCTGACGGTAAATATGTTATAACCAAACAACAAAGCATGCAATTTGAAAGATTTTCTGAGAGTTTTACAACGATATGTAGTTTGCAAATGTTTTGACAACAATGAGCTTGGCGTCATTTCACTTGTAGCATATAATGGCGATATAATGTATGGATCTGTTTCATTGAATAATCTATAGCTTGTTCATCTGGTTCCGGGTATCTCTTTTCGGCCTCACTCCCTAAGGATAAGAAAAGCCTCATGATCTAGGCATAATCTTAAGTTCGATTCAAGGCTGAGTTTCATCTCGGTACAGTTCCATTTGAATGTAGTTTTTATTTCACATCTATATTCGTCACCACCTGAAATTACTGTTATATTTGTTTCTTTCTTTACAGATGGCATGCTTCTAAATGTGACTAGCCTAACTGGGGTTAATCAAAGCGTCTTTTCATAATGATTACATCCTACTTTTTTTTATTAACAAATAAATGCAAGCACTGAAATATTACACTCATAGCAGACTCATAATACACTCATAATAGAGCTGTAGTGCCGGTTTGTAGCGGAACCATCTGATGGCAAATAGAATTGGATGTTAAAAATTGTCTGAAGTGCTTTGTTTTCTTCATCTGAATAATGTCTGAAGTGCTTTGTTTTCTTCATCTGAATAACGCTAGCCTCTTGTAGGTTGCGTACAACCATTAGGACGTTATTCAAGAATTGGGGAAATAAATCTGATTCCGACAATTAAATAAAAGTTATTTTTGCCCGTATCGGACAGCTTTCGTGGCAATAGTTTTCATTAGACTATACCCGTGTAGAGCTTTATTTTGCAGAGGGGTAATGTCAGTCATTTGACAGATGAAGCATCGCACGTATCTGAACAAATGGCCATTGTAACGTGAGCAACACTACAAGGTCGTACAGACTATATCAAACGCGTATGTAATAGTGGGTACAGAGGATGCTGTTGAATCGCTTGGTCTCTGTTGGAGTTTTGTCGAACCAAAGTCAAACATTCAAATAAAAGTGGGTAGCTCATCACACGTCCTTAACAATATTTCTTAGATATAATTCAATACAAAAACGATTTAATAAAACTGAAAAATCAATTTAGTGTCTTCTACAGCTGTACGGCTATCGCAGTATGTGTACAGGTGCACGGGTTCGATCCTCGTCGTTACTCATTTACATCTATGGGATCCGTCTTACGCAGTAATGCGAAAAGCAGCACTATCGTCCAATCTAATTCTGCAAAAATTTCGAATGACTTCCATATTATTGTACAGATTTCGTGATCTGGGCGTCATCTTAGGTTGTGTCTAAAACTCACAGAAACATATAACTGACGTTACCCTCAAGCTCAATTGTGTGTGCAATACAATGTTTTGTCGTTTCGTTATTAAGGAAACAAAATTTTGTCTGACTTTTTATAGTAGCATGGTTATGCCAAAAGACCTACGCTGCTCGGGAACATAGTGAAGTGATACTTGAAGAAACACCAATACGTATTGAATGCAGACTAGCAGGAAATTATATCTTGGACCAAGGCAAGATGTGAGGTTCTAAAAGCGTCAACTCTGTTAAAGACATCAGAGAAACTCTATTACGTTTTTGTTCTAGGAATGCTTCGAAAAATGGAGTGTTCGAATATCGCAAATATATTTTTAATCGTTGGGTCTAATGATTTACATAGCCCCAGAACCATTTACGCTATAAAAGTAGCTCACACAAAGTGCTCAAACCGCACTATTACCTGGAAACTTCTATTGACACATATTTTTTCCACAAAAATGCATCGTAACTTACTGGAAGTTCAACTATGAGCTATTACCGTGTTTCAAAAATCTATTCATGTCAGTAATTAGTATTAAATTAATTGTAGCTCCTAGACACGCAACGGAATGGCTCTTTGGGGTGAAAAAATCTACAACAGTAGCAGTTACGAGTATGTTGAGATTTGTGGCTTAGAATTAAAACTTCCGAACACACAGCAACAATCAGTGGCCATTTTTATGGCCGTCTGACCCTCGCGAGCGTCGGTTGTTAATATAGTCCTGGACATCACTTTTAACCTTCTCCTTACGAATAAAAATAGTAACGTTTACCACGTTCGATAAAGATCTATGGTATCGGTTCGAAAATAGTCAAAAAATGGGTTGGAAAAAGTGGTATACCTCTTTCTAACAGCTATCACAAAAGCATCTCCCCTAAATTCTGTAAACTTCTAAATTCTGTAAATTATAATTAATTTACTTCTTAGTTTAATTATAATAGCCGACGACTCTATTGGCTTTTCTCTTCTAAGAAAAATGTGGTCGTCAGCGAATAGTTTTGCAGACATGTATTATTACCGTAATTAAAAATATACATCGCGTCAGTTCAATCTAAGAATTGTTGCACGAAAAAGTTAAATTGCTTAGATCGCATTTTTTCAAGAAAAAGGGGGGTGATTCATTGTGATCGAGGTCTGCTTCCTCAAATACTTTTTTCATAACAGTTATGGCGCCCGTGTCGCTTATCATTATTGAATTTCCATAGCCAAACAGCTCCCTTTTTAGGAATATAAGCCAACCGCCTGACTGCTAATTCAATTTCCATTGTGCTCTGAATAGAAATAAATAGAAGTGTTTTTGCGCGACCTGAAGCACAGGGGATGTGATCAATGTCCTTTGGGATGCAGTGGCTGCTACCATAAAAACTCAGCTAAACGGAATTCAGGATCGCTACTTTTGGAACGTGCAATCTAAATAGTGAGCTAACCCAACGGTGATACTTTGCTGGTCTTGCAGAATACACCGTTTATTTTCGTATGATTAGATTACAATTTATAACAAGGTGGATGCACTGATGTGCCAGTCTATAAATGTCAGGCCGCTTAGCTACCGGCGATTTTGAAATGATCAATATAAATATATATATGTATATATATATATATACGCATGTCACCTCTATTTGACGAGGCGCCAACTTGGCAGATGGCGTGGCTCACCTTTAGAGATGATCAGGAGTTTCGATGACGCAAGCTGACACCATCTCCGAAAGTGGTCTACTACATGGATGACCGTCGGTGTTAGCTCTGCAGAAGCTGAAATTTTCGGTAAGCTAACTGTGATAAAGACTAGGAGAAATTAAAGTTGGCCCCTCCTGCATGCAACGGTTTCAGAGGTAGAGGTAGAGGTCTTCGGAACACATGAGAGTAACACTGCCGAGTAATAAAACAAACGATCCTTCAACGGGAGTCTTCGGAGTATAGTCATCCGAAGGTCTACGATACCACATGCCGATGACGGCTGCCTATAGCACATAGAGATTGGTCACTTTCTGGAGTTGCTCAAATCTGCGAGGCGCCACACCACAGAGAAGAGAAAAACGAATTCACCAAGGGTATATATAAGATTTTCCACATTTTTTCACGATTAGCTGAATTAAGACATATTTACACTTCATTGGGTGCCCATTGGGTATGATTGTGATCCATCGCTTATAGCTACGGTAAGCACCTCGAAAAGTTTTTAACCTTCAAGCAGGCCATCGTGTACAGGCCGCCGGTCAGGTAAATTCTCCCTGCTCTTTTTGCCGGCTTCTGTCGCAAATAGAGTTCACTGCCCGTAATCTTTACCCTAACAGTGTTGTCGGGATGAAACACAACGGAGTGTATTCTCTAGGTATGCTAGCAACAAAGTCCTCAGTGTTTCGAGTGTCTTGCAAGAAACGCTATTTCGACCCAACTAGACGACTTATGTCGAACTGAACGAACCAAAGTTTGGACTGCGGGCACTGCTACTCAAACTAAAGGGCCGCTTGTGGCGATCGGAGGGTAACGCCAGTGGGTCTGGATAGCGCATAATGTAAAGTCGCGACGCCTGAAGGCACAACGGGGCTACCAGGAGCGTCCGCTTGGCCGGTAGGACGCCATGTCAGCCACGCCCTAACAATGCGTGGTACTCTTGACGCCCTGATCTTACCAAACTACCTGCAATATCTTCTTTGGGTAACGATACCGTTCGTAAGAACATTTAGATAGATACAGTAGAGAAGTAAAAGACTGTCAAAAAGCCGCAGGCATTACTGTAAGTTTTGTTTACGCCGAAGTTGTAGAAGACTGCAGTTTAATCTGTTGACAAGCTCTTGAACCACTTTGGGGGTACGTATACGATCTGACTGCAGCTCTTTGGTTTGGAACGAACAAACGCTTGTAGCTTAAGTAGTCAAAGCTTTTGAAAACTTCTTTTAAAACTTTATGCACACGAATTCTACATGAGGTAACAAACCGTGCTCTTCACACCGCGAATAATTTGGACTCTTCGGTGTTAAATAGGCTACTGTTTTATAGATCGGGTGCCTCCATTGCACCCTAAGCCTAGCGTCACAGGAGCGTGTGACCATTGTGTGTATATTATTTCCTTGCATAACATAGACTAACGGGTTCTAGTTAGTGTCTATGGTAAGCAAGTATGTGCATCGCCTTTTTGAGTTTCGAACGAGACTCTAATGTTTCCGTGAAGTTTTGCTTTTTTGTCTGTAAATTAATGAAGCATTAGGCAGTGCTAAACAGTCATTGCGGATAGTGAGTTTACTGCGCCTCACTTTAAGTGGGTGTAATTGTGTACCTAACTAAAGTGAACTAATTTGAACATAATGGTTAAGCCTATCTTTCAGGAGCCATCGGACAATGAAAATAAACAATAGTTCATCACAGTAATTATTGTATTCCCACAAAGGTTTCATTTCTGTTGATAAGATTTTATTTGTGGTACTAAGTCGCCAGAAATGTAATTATATCATAAGAACCCTAGAGATGATTGCCACGTCTTATTTGTCACTGGAATTTGGGATTATTAATATTCATTTTGTTTGTAAAATTTAATCAATAACAACTAACAGCTAAAATGTTCTCGTGCATATTTATGCCTAAGCAGCAGTTTAGCACAATAATATTCTTACATTTTGGCTGTACTAAAGCAAAGACGACTCATGAAATCGTAGCTTTAAAAAGCTGCATTTTCGCAATTTGCTTGTTAAGTAAGCTTGTGCTCCATAACTAGGCATTTTTCTAATCGACTACGCTGCCTTTTACCTCTAACGCTTGCCTGTATGTTGGAATGAGCACCGCCTTCAGCATACGTACTGCACTTTTTTCAAGGTTTTATGAAGTGTGCAAGAGTTTGTGCTTCCACGTTGTATATAGATCTGTCTTCTACTGAACCCACACAATCCACAATAAGATGTTGATAAGTCGCATATTTTCTATGGAACGAACCAGAGGCTTATTCGTGAAGAATAACCTTTAAAGTAAACGGTCTCAGAAAACAACAAAAATATAACACGTACTGTATACAAGACAGGTTGTCTGGCCAACATCAAATTAACAATAAAATCCTTTGGCATTGTTTTTATTCCAGTTCTGAGTAACCGCAGCTCTATTGTAGAATATAGAATTCACGGGAAAACCTCGCGACGCACGGAGGTACGACTGCAGATAGCTTTCAAATGAAGTGCACAAAGCGTGGATAATGTTTAAAATGCTTTCTAATCAACCGCCGCATGGCACTTGTTGAACGGTTGCTTATGAAGCTAAAATTGGGACTGCCCTAGTTTCAAATGTGTGCTTATTTCTGAATGTGTTACCGATTCGGATAATTTCTTCCGACTCCTATTTATTAAGTGAAGTTATTACATTATTAAGTGAAAAAATTAAAGCATTGAATATCATTCATCACATTTTACAGTCTAACTGAATGGCTTAACCAAATCTAGTTTGATACAATTATTGGAGGCTTTTCTCGTCACAAGCTCAGAGCCATTTGTGCATTATCTTGAGAATCCTGAGCGCAAAAGTATGTGTCATCAGCGGAGCTCAAATGGCAAATCAGTGAACGGTCCTTAAAGAGAATGATTCAGCCCGCACTGGAGCGGCCATATGAGCTCAAACTTCTTAATTTCACTAACTCCACTGAATTGAGTGGCATACAGGCAAGTGTGAAGTTTGCCACCATTGAATAGCTCAGTTTATCTATCGATGGTGTTCAACAATTTTTGAGACGTCGGTCCGCTCCAATGCCTCGGAAGTTTTGTGTTAGAATGACTTAAAGAGACTGAAAATAGCATGCTTTTACGACATGATAGCTGCTACACGGATAACGGTTGCAGACATTTGTGAAAATTTGTTTATGCTCCACGAGCTTTGTTTACGTAGCGAGTTTTTAACCTTATTTGCTTGTACTATTTCAGGACTGAGTGTTATTCTATGCTAGAGCAAAGTAGCAGTTACCGTGGGGTGTCGTCTGTGCGCCATTCTCACAGTTTGCGTTCACAACTAAATGCTTTCCGTTATTGTAAGACCCTCGTTTTTTTTGAAGCTAGTGTTTCTCATGATCAAGGAATCTCTTTTCGTCATTGACACATGGTGCTAATTACTTAAGTCTTCACGTGTTCAACAGCTCATGATCCACTTTTCGGTGTCACCCTAGAATGATCGACCACGAGTGTTTGGCTTGGATTATCCGACATCTTTAGCTTCACTTAAACCTGCAGCCGGCAGTGCGGGGCGTGCTGGTGCCGCGCCTCATGGTGCAGGATGCTTGTTGAGAACAACGAATTAGTTCTTATTTCGATTATGGTAAAGCTTACTATTGTCACGGCACATACTTTCGTAAGGAATGTGTTATTTTTAGTTGGTTTACATACATACATATCTGGTTTAAATACATATGTGCAATTACTACGCGAATTTAGTCATCACATGCATTTTCTGAGCTTAAATACGTATGCTTGCTTAAAGTGGTCGACTACGAGTTCCCAATTTTCATTTCAATTTCAAGCATTTAGAGAACATTGCATATAACGATATTATCCAAAGGTCTTCATATCTATCTATCTACCTACCTGCGAGGCGGCGTACTCGCACTTGATCGTACTAATATATATATATATATGTGTGTGTGTGTGTATATGAGATGTACTTATAATCATACTTGATTCTACTCATATCCTACTCAATTTTTAAATATTCTCTAATACTCTTTGTTCTATTTTCAACCGCTTTCGAGATACTATAATATCTTATGGGTGCCTCGAAATGTACTTCGCTTTGAGTTTGACAAACAAACAAGAGACAAAGAACGTATTCTGCAGACACCTTGTTGACCTCATGTTTATTTGTATTTCGCTTTGGCTTTGGCCGAAGCTCTTAATTATTCCCACCATAGGATTTGAATACTAAATTATGAAGGCGAATTTAAAGGAACGATCGCACGATATATTGCACGATCTTAAGCCATGTTTCCTTTAGTGCCAAGTAACCATTCTTTGGACAGAGCCACTCAGCCGTCGATATGTATGTACGCACGCAAACACATGGCGTTTTCATTCTCTCTGTTTACCCCGTCACGCCCTCTGTTTACACATTCTTCTTGGGCGTAGCGTTGCCCCAAAAAATATGACAAGAGGGTTTACTAGGCTTTACCGACCTGAACATCGAACACAGCCGCTGCTTGCTCCAACCCGAGCAACAACTCGTGACGCGCAATTGTTATGGCTGGCGTAGCAATGGAAACGGCGAGCCACCATTCTAGTCACCCCATCAATTCCCGACAGTCCGGCGCCGCAAAAAAGATGTCTACCTTGTGTGCGGCTCGCTGGTTGTCTCGGATCGGGAAGAAAGAGGCTTTGGGCGACGGGGCTATCCACCATTGTCGGCCAACCCGGCCCTCGATTTCCGGGTGCGAATAAGCGAGGGACCGCGCTCCACCAAACGTCTAAACATCGCTCAGTGACGCCAGCATTTTGCGGGCCAACGGATGATTCTCCAGAATTTGCAGAAACGTGGACAGCTCTGTGATTTCTTTGCCTATTTGTTCCTCGTCCGATATTTCATGTTCGCTGGTATCTTTCTGTCGCTTCATCCACGTAGCGATATAACGTGCATAGACCATCCACATTCTGCCTTTCTGATATTACGCTAGCTTTGCTTTTTCAACGAGGTTCGACTGTCGTTGTCGCGATAATTTTGATCGACCGGATGAGGCTAGCTAAACTGAGCCCGAGTAGGGCCGAGGTAACGCCTGCGGCAGAAGAGCGTCCACACCGCGTGTCTCCGTCAACTATACGGCGTGTAGGTTTATTTCACGGTAACGTTACCTTTCTCTAGTTCACTTGTATGAGTTTCCCGGTTTTATGGAACCTACAAATTAGTGACGTGCAATCGCGGTCCGACACCTTTCTTTGACATCTCGTGACATCTCAAACTGAGTGGAATTGGATCTCCCCCGCTAGAAATTATTTGGAACGACTGATGTGCTCTATCATTTTTTTCTCATTTAATTTAAGTTTCTAAGCTTGATTTTGCATTGACATCTTTTCAGCAATTATTTACACGATTGCTTAGCTCGCAGAGAGCTATAACCGTTGGGTCTACCATGTATATTACTTGCAATTGTAATGTAATTTTGCGCTCAATAAATACATAAGAAAAAAAATCCCGAACGTTTAATCCGAAATGCTTGCTCGCGTGTCACCAACATCTCGTGAATTTCATTAAACAATATTTTTGAATGCGCAAAGAAAGGTTCCTACACAAATTATTTATCACGAATATTTTTTTCGAACTAAATGTCTATCTCCCAAAACAGCCGGCCTGTATCACTCAACATGACAAAAGTTAATCGAATAGCAGGTCACAATCATCGATGCAGACCCAGACTGCAACAAGCGCTTTTCACCAGCTTGATCAGCTTCTAAATGAAAAAGATTGGCAAATAGTGATGCTAGCAGACATTAGACCATCTAACGGGCCAGCCGTGACGTCGTTAAGACCTACACCTATCGATGGAAGAAAAGGATTGAGGGTATAGAAGATATTCGATTCCGATGAGCGGCGACAGCCAAACCAGTGACGAGTCTCTCCTTCAAAATTAAGCGTTTTCACTTTGTGCCCTCACCTCATGGATGGCCCGGATATCCCACTGACCGCTACTTTACTGGTCACTCTATATACAACCAAAAGGCACCACCGGCTCGTGTTCGGCGGCAGATAACTCTTCGGCTTTCCTTTGGCGCTTATAACGGTAACTTCTTCTCGACGACGTTATCGACTTTAGTTTCATCATCAGTATCAGCAGTAGCAGCGCCGGCAGCAACCGGATTGTCTTCCTTCTTACCTATTCACACACTACCAACAGCTCACGTTTTTCATTATTTTGCTTCTCTTCCTACTCCTCCTAAGGCCACTCTTCTGTGTGGCGCACGTGTATATGTGTGTGTTTGTGTCTCTCTCGTCTATTTGATAACGATTTTTCTATACGCTGCATGAGCACACGATGCATCTGTGAGGATTCCAGCTGGCCTGCACAGCGGCGCATTTTATATTTTGAATGAAAATCCCGCCTTTGACGCGCTGTAGAGGGCGGGGCATTGTCTCGCTTGTGGAGCTGATGAGGAGAGAACGAAGCACGGGAACGTGAATAGGTCGACGTCGCCCTGGCAGACGTTCTTTCGAACAAGTTGCCGCAGTGGTGTCCGTATTGACTGTTTACGATTGGCAGAACAATGGTTTGTTATCGGGGAAGAGATCGTAAAAGCTGACGATATTGAGGGAATATGTGTTCTTTAGGAGATGAGCTGATCAGAGAAGCAGAGTAATAGGTCAGGAGCGAGGGTTGGCAAAGATACTGCTCATTTTTGATGCATTTATCGCCGATCGACCAGCTGAGAAAAGCAAGGCTGTACGAGGTCCTGGTGCATTTATTTATACGACACAGCGGGAAAGACAAGAAAATGGGAATTTCAGCAAGAGTGAAGTAGATCTTACCAATACTTTGTGACCACTCGACGCTCTGTTGGATTAGATATCTTCCTTTGGCGTAGCATCCATTAAATACTCGCGTAGAAAATTTTCTACGATCATTGCCATGTAGAACTCATTATTCTTTTTTCGATTTGCATTTTTAATAGTCACAACAGGGTTCTACGTGGACATTGCAATAATCTGTCGTGGTTTACAATAGCTGTTATTGGTTTTGCTACAGTTCTAAACTGTAGCCATCATCGACTAACTAAAAGTTAGTCGCCTTCCCTGAAGACCCGTCGCATCAAGAATAATGACGGAAACATAGTAGAACTACAGAAAACTACTTGTTCTCTAACGATGTCGAACAAAATTAAATGCCCTAAAGGTCTTTCCCACATTCCTCCCAAAAAATCTTGTCTTTGTAGAGTGACATGGCTAATTATTTATTATTGACTACTTATAAAGTGGGGAATTACCTCCATATGCAACATTAAAAGTGGAACTCGGATCTCTAATATCATTTTGTTTATATGTGTTTCACTCTATTTGGTCGCGAAAGATTGTAACGGCTGGAAAATTTCGTTCGTTTTTTCCTCGTAGCTCGAAAAATTTTCTCACGAGGAAAAACAATTGACAAATAGTTGGCTCTGTCCACTAGTTCGATCATCTTTTGTGGCGTTGAATAATGTAGCCTACAGGGATATCACCTGCTTTAGTCAATCTGTCAGGATCGGCAGCCACATGCAGAAAGAGAGAATATGCGGTTGTCGGCTGAGTTGGTCTGATCGATTGACATAGGTTTCCTTATTCTTATTGATTTACCCAACCAGAATCTATCCAACTTTCGCACTTTTAGATTTTAGTAAAGGATACCCTCGACTTCTGCTGGGACGTTTCGCCATTTCCGTAAGTCATATCTAAGAATTTCTACAGCGGTAAGCACGAACGTTTGACACGACATTTAGCCTGTCTCAACGGCCACTCTTTGTCGCAATAGCCGGCCTCAATCAGTTGTTTGCTCGCTTAAAAGGACTGATTTCACTACACATATGCTTGGCTAAAACTTAACGATCATTGTTGATACCACATTCTTTTGTTTAGTTTTGTTGCGCTTAAATATAGCTGTGTTTGTCAGAATCCTGAAGCAGATCTACGGTACATAAGGTTTTAGGTCCAATAGCTAGACATCGGACCTGCTTTTGTATCCCTCAGGTCTGGGATTCACATAAATTATCCTTTGTAGCTTTTCAGATAATTTCCTTGGAGTATTCTTTAAGAAAGTCGATTTGCTTCAGATTAACTTAGATATAATCGTAACTTGACCACATCGCTGTGTTAACTCTCAATCCATAGATAAATTCTTCTACAAGCTCTGGCCACAGTTTTGGCTTACATACGAGATAAATAAGTAACTAAACGGGTTATAGCGAGCGGCTTTTTAAATTAAATTGAAATATTAAAACTTTTGTTTTTAATTGGAAAAATACAAAAATTGTCTTCAAGTGAAATATCCGAAAAACAATTCAGTTACGTCATTGGTGAGGTGCTTCGAGTATATTCGTTTTTAAAGAATTTTGAGAAAACGAAAACGTACCTTAGATACCTTGTAAGTGGACCTTTTTTCATACGCAGGCACAATTTTTCGATGACATTTTATGATCAGCCCTTATCATAATTCGCAAGAAGCGCCAGACTGTGGCGCTGGTGAAATGGTGTCGCCCAAGGCTTATACGACTGAGGCTAGAAAAAACCGTCGCTTTCCAGAATAAACTTCTAAACTTATACATATTCCCTTTTCTGACACAATCGCCTTCCTTATCTGCCCTCATGCCGCGTATGCCGGTGTTGGTGGCGAAAGGAACGTCGTACAGAACGGATTAGGACAATTATATCTGCTACCGTTTTCCTATAGTCGACAACCAAGTTGGCTGCGCCACTTATCCAAACAGGGACGAAATACGTGACTCAAAAGCGGTCGCTTCTTCCGGGTCAATAAGTTTTTTTTCATCGCATATTTGCTAGAAGTCTAGGCACGCGCAGATGTGCTTATGAGCAGAAAATTCTATCAGTAGCATTGACGTCCTAAGAGGTGCGCTGACATGCTATGTACGTTTAGGGGAACTCAGGGTGCTCCCGAAGTGCCGTCTTATTTTCTGCGGTAAAAAACTTCTCCTTAATTTTCTCATGGAAAAGTCTCCAAATAATTGTCATTTAAATTGTTAGTTATAGCTCGTTCTAATGTTTTCATAATTACTTGGAAAAGTCAAACTTAGAAATTTAATAAGGGCGGCACTAAGTTGCGCCCACATAGCGAAATAAATTCCCGCACCCTCGCAATGCATCTATTGTTGTTTAATTTTAATAGCTCCGTCGAACTACACTGCAACCGAGAAAAAAACTTTCTGTCTGGTTATATTGCATGTATTTACAAAATATTAAAACAATTCCCAAAAGTGCGAGGTCTTCTTTTTTCACTCATTTCCATAGTACTCATCCCAGTTTAACATAAATGCGAAATTGACACATTGATAAGAATTAACGGCTTCCCCAAATGATATTTTTCTTGCATAACCTAATGGAAATGCAGGTTTAAATTTAAAAATTATGCTTTTTTGCCGGACAGCTGTTCGAATGGTTACTACGACATTTCCTAAAGAATACTTTAGGTAGTTCAATCAAGGTATAACGACATACTTCCCTAAATTATACAATAGGATTGGCTGTACGTTATAATAATTACATATGCAAACATGTATCCACCTAAATATATAATAGATAAATAAGTGGACTTAATAGCATGAGCGAAGGAAATATCGCTCTTGAAGCGGCAACGACAAGGCCATGGACCATGAGCCGAATATGATGAACTGGATGACGCGCTTGCTAGTCGACAACGTGTGGCCACAAAAGCAACCAAACTGATAGTAATATCCAAATTGTGATTGCCACATATATAATGTCGTTTTGCCGTTACCTATTATGGGTGGACACGGTGTGTTCCTGGGGGCGGGATGGGAAACGTCTGTATGGTGTGTGGTAGTATTTTTTTTCTTTGTCTTTGTGGCTACTACCGTGGTTTTTGCAATGTATTAGGTCAACAAGTTAGATGATTTATTGTAGCTGGTGAAAGTTGAATGCGCTCTAAGTAGGGCTACCCTTTCATGGAGAGTCGGAATCTTTTTCGATATCATCGCCTGTTGGCTTTGCTATTTTCACGTTCATTTTACTTTGTTATCCTGAACCACTGCCATAGGTAGTGATCGTTTGGTCATAGCGGTAGTGTATCACTTCGGCCACATGCTGTATATGGTCAAGCTAGTCTCTTTGTATAGGTACGCTCAGAATATGCTCGTGCAATGTCGCCGGCGTGACGATTAACAGAGCGAAATTCTTACCTGGCGACATACTACCACCTCACTGCTCCTCTATAACTATTATCTGATTACAATAATCGAATGCATGGACACGCAAAGCATACGTTAACATATATGATTCACTGGCAGCGACACAATAGATCATTGATTCAGTTACACTACGGGGCGTCGCTAGGTCTTTTTGGGGTATAGGCAACATACGTTCAGTATATGACACTTAATGCCGTGGCCAGGCTATCCCAGGGCACGTCCATAGCACCGCGAAATATTGTCGTGCGAGCAACGTCTAAAAAGCAGGCAATGTGCCATAGAAAGACTCACATATGCCTGTGTAGTGTGGCTATCCCAGGTCTGAGGGCACTGCCGAACTTGCCAAGGAGCCGAGATTCGCAAAGCTCTGGTATCCATGTACAAGATAATAGTATATGGTAAGAAGCTACGGTAGAGGTCAAGCTGGTACACGGTTAATGAAGGGGTCTAGTCATAAATGAGATCACAGAAAACTGTCACAACTCTCGATCAGATTGATGGTTCTTAGAAACACGTTGTGCAAAGTTATTCGTGCTAGCGACGCACAACTAATAAGCAGCAATAAACAATCAACATTTACGGATAACCTCATCGATACTGCATACAAGTCTCCTCTTACAATAATGTAATGCATTATTTCTTCTATATTTTACGGGGTTACAAAAATCGATTTTTTCCGTTCCAAGAGGTAGGTCACGCACAACTGAAATCCCGCGAAGTGATCTGTCTATATATCAATTCGACATTTTTTCAAATGTACATCAGTTTGTATGCGCTAAAAATATTATAAAATACTATTTACCTCAATGGACATATAGAAGATAAAAAAGCGAGTAATTGGCTGCATTATAAGTTAATTCATTTTACAACCTATCATACATCTGCATTTATCAATGAAGCTTAGATAATGCGATTTTTTCTTACATCTGATTTTCTATCTTGTGCGAATTTCAGGACGGATTGTCCGATCACTCATCTATTCTTAAACTGAACCGAATAAGTTGCCTAGATTTGCTGTAAATGTAAAGCGGGTAAGTGTGCCCCTGAACATTCAGCTTTTTTTGACTTATATTTGGTACCTTGGAAAAAATGGATGGGCAACTATGGTTTGCTAAATCATTTGTCGTGCTGCCAATGACCTTGAGATCTACCTAATTCGTTTGAAGTCGAATTTGATGGAATAAGCGATAACCACGAAACGGATCTTGATGGCTAGAAAAATCCATAGAAAAATTGAAAATTGCGTGTTGATTTCACCTAGGCTTATTTATTGTTGGCATGAACTTCAGTGTGAAAATAATGTTTAGCTTACCAGAAACCGTAATTGTCCTCTCCATAAGTGGGTAATTCTATTATTTTTAATATTTTATTATCATTAAAGCGGATTTGCACAACAAAACTAAACTAATTCCCGCAAACGTTTTGTAGTGACGCCAACGAGTATCAAAAAGGCTCCTCGTAGGGAAAAATCTTTGAACTAGACTAGCAAATCCAATACACAATTGTAACAGGAAATCGAAGATAGATTTCGGTTTTGCTATATGGCTCAAACCGCACATTCACAATGTCCTGATAAAGACAGATGTACTCCGGAATGGCTGGTGTTCTTCGCATCTTGCATCCTGTATCTGATTGGCTGACGTAAGCAACTTCAATTTTTTCATTGGGACCTCAGGGATTTTGCAAGGTCAACGCTTGAAGTAATGCAGCTTGAGTTTATGAGTCTCACGCCACTCGATGCTGCCGTTAGGGACGCATAGACATCAATCCTTTCCAAACCCGTTAAAAAAATGGAAAAAAAGAAGCCGACACTCAAATTCAAACCGTATATTTCTAGAATGACACATAAATACTATAACACTGGCTAGATGAAAAAAGGGATCGCCTCGACAAATTTTTTTTGGGGGGGCCGATTGAGAAGACTCTTATCGGCAAATTTATTCAAAATAATAAACCAAATATACATCACTTTTTTGTCGCCCCGGTTAACTTAAAAATTTTAAATAATACACCTTATTAGTTTCCACGTTGTTTTCTGAAATGTCCATTTGAATATTTTTTTTATACCTTCTGATATGATCACTTGTTTGTATGTGTGCTCATACCTTTTCATATAACGGTATTAAAGATTTCAATTTAAATACTTTTTGTATACTAGTAAGTCTAGTAGAGGAAAAGCCTTTATCAGACACTACAACATGATTCTGAAGAAACCTAATCAAACAAGAAGCTATGAACAACGCATTTGAGCAAAAGAGAACTTTGTTTTGGAGCCCTAGATTACTTGTTGGCAATTTATTTTGAACTTCATTCTATTGCAAATTTAAAGCTTGGTCTCATACAATTACGATTCAGAGCGGTCTGGTTGGAAGGTTACGGAGTCATTTCACCACAACAAAAATTTAAACCGTTTTAGAATTTCCCTAATGTAATAACGAAGCATAATAAATATCATACGGTAAGAGACGTCATTGTGCTAGAACTTTGGCACCCTTCTATAGCTTATGCGCTAGTCTGTTTGGACGTTCTTTACCATTATAGCAACTCTATGGTAGGAAATGCAGTTCAGGCTTTTGTCCCAAACATATTGTCTATGGTCGCACGAGCGACGGAGCGGTTGTTTTGCTCGAAGTCAGAGGCTCTTGAACGCTTTAATCGAATTTAACGTTGAGCACACCGATGAAAGGCACTAGCATTTTTATGCTCAGTGGACCAAACAGCCGTACAAATTGGATCGCATATTGTTTCGCGCTTGTTTTTTTTTTGTCAACAACAATATAACTTAATGCCGAGTCCATGCATTGCTTAATAAGGCAAGAGGATCAATAGCTGTAAATTCTTCGTTTCTTCGTGCCTTATATGAACGATGTTTAAAAAGAAGTCAGCGTTGGCGAAGTGTATGGACACGCTGTAAATGTCCACGCGCAGTTAGTTGCGGAACCTGCCTCAGAGCAATGTACAAAAATCACAAAATTGAAATTAAGTTAGTTTAGATTGATCCAAGTACAGCCGACCGAGAGAGGAATTTAAACGTAAGTAGCTGTATCGATAAGCCTAATACATATCTCTGTACAGCTGTGGCAGATGTCAAAAGGGAAGTAATGCTTGTTATTTATGTAAGAATGTTCGACTCGGTGGACACCCTTCAACTGCAGCATGTAAACTAGTAGTTAAACGCACAAGCTCCAACGAGGTCGTATAGCGAAATATATAATTGCGCTTCACTAACAGTGAATGGTATTGTCGTCGATTTTGGATAGCCCATAAAAAATAATGGCCTTATCTGTTTGAACATACACTATTGTATAGTCGTCACGACTATGTGCCAGTCGTATTGTTAAAGAGCACAGAAACGTGGGTTGGAGTCATCTGATTAACCTTGTTATGAAGTCCTTATTAGGTGCAAGTCCAATGTTATTTTGCACACCGTACAAGATGACCACTTGATTGTACTATAATCTGAACCACATAATTAGGAAACGCGCACTTGATCAGAAAATAAATCAGTTACTTTTCAAGAACTTAAAAAAGCTGGCCAAGCGTGAGCTTTCGATAACTGTCGATAAAGTTCATTTACGTAATACATGTAGTCCCAAAATGAATTTACGCATTTTCATTTTAATGTTTTTGTAGTTATTGAATTTTCTCCTATAGGAGGTAACTAAATAATTTGAACCGAGATTACTATTATTATTATTATTACTATTAGCATTACATAGACCTCACTATATTAATATATTAATTTGTAACCATTTGATGGACAAAGTATCAAAGCTCATTCAAAGGTCATTGCATTAAATTACGAGAAAATCACGAACACTTCACTGTTCTGTTTTCTATTTCTATTTATCTAACTACAGTGAAAATAAGCTGTACGACGCAAAGGCCGCATAAGCACGTCATTATATTCCTGGGAAAAACCTGTACAAAAAGTGAACCTTGCGAACACAACAGGAATGCGCTGGTTGAATGCGCGTTTCTTCCACAACTTTTCAACGCTGCATTAAATATTGATTTCGTGATGGTTATCAGGTAAATGTGTACCCCCGCTTCACAATATTCGCCTGGGGCGGACGGCAACTGGTACAAGTATTCCTCGACCCCTGACCCTTTCTGTGCTTAAATATGTTAGGCTTAACGAGACAACCGCATTACCGACTCGCTCAAAGACTACGACAGGGGGTTAACATTGGTAAGCACAGCTAACCAGTACATCGCCGCAATGAAACGTTGTGACAGTAAATAACAAAGGATTGTCGGGGCGATGAACTATAGACGCGACGATGAGCAACATTATTCTCATTCCTGCAAATGTAAATGGATACAGTAACTAGATCGTGAAACAATCTGTATTCTGCTCCTCTTTTGCCAATGAACTCCACGAGAGAAATATTGACGGAGGCGATTATATCGGTAACGTATGTGCGTGTTGATTTCACGGCAGCTGCTGACGATATGGCGCTTGATGTCGGCAGCTACGATGAGTGCTCTTTGGTCGAGCAAACTTTTGGAAAAAATTAAACCCAACTCGTCAAGCGTAATGTTCTATGGCTCGTCCATCCACGTCAAAGATTTGGATAGCTAGTAACAGAAACCATATCCATCACGATCGGAACTGCGAGAATCTCCATCAGCGTAATCGGGTACCAGGCAGAGGCGAAGGGGTGACTTGAACTCAGCGAAGCGTGTCCAAAGAAAAAATTGCAATAAATATGACGAACTCGGCCGCGAATGAAGGCAAATTTTTCAATAGCCACCACTAAACACGAAGCGTTCGCGCGTTCAGAAAGGAAAAAGCCGCTGCAGAAGCAAACGCTAAAAAATTCGGTGGTTTTTCTATGTGCTTCTGCTAATAATCATAACAATGATGATACAGCACTTGATTGATGATCTTAATTTTGATTTTGGTGAAATCAGTGACCACCTGTGGCTTTGGTCGTTTGGTCGACCCAGGCGGGGTTAACGCTGCGGGAATACACAGTGGTCGCGGTATTACGCAGCGAAGTTCGGAGTTCGTTTCTGCTGAAAAGGTAGCCAGAGAGATATCGGGAATCGCGTGGAACGGGTTGTAACACATCACATTTACAAAAAATCAATAATGGTGCGGCGAATAGCAGCATCGAGTGGCAAGAAAGAGAGAGGGACTTGCGTTAGCCGGTAGGTACTCTCAAAATTGACTTTTTTCTTCGACCTTTTTGCGTGACTTTGTCTGGCTCGGCTTAGCTTTGTTGTCCATCCTGTGGATGAGTTGCACGGTCGCTGAAGAACTACTATTCTGTTTATCGGGCTCGTTGGCGGTGAATAGCTTCGAATGTGGATACTTTTTGTTCGTTTGCTGTTAGCCCCAGATGATATTGCTCTTCGCCGGTATTTTCCATTGGGTCCTCTCTGTCACTTGTAAATTGACCCGCCACTGAGGTAAGCTCAAAATGGCTCTTTATGATCCCGGGAAAATGGCTCGGTCTTTGAAATATTTCGGGTAGTTATTTTTCGATTGCATTGTCGATTGCACTTTGTTTGCCAAACTTGAAAGTTTAATTTTAAAAAAGCGGAAGACAGCATTAATAATTAAGGATGCTTAGCGGTAGATATCTAAATATCTATATGAATACTCATCCATTCAGTCACATACAATAAATCAGCCCTGGTTTTTTTGATAATGCAGATAATTGCCGCTTTTCTCGTACGAAGCTTTAGGTATCCGTGCGAATTCCGAATAAATTGCTCGCGTTGACGTCATCTGGTATAATCAGATGCGGATTGAGAAAAAATGGAAATCCAACACAAAAGATAACTCCTTTCAGCACAGGTTTTCGATTCAAGCTGCGGCCGTGAAGGCCGTAAGCAAACTTGCATGTTTAAATTACAGTTTGCAGTATTCCTAACACAAATATTTGATTGCCTAGTCTAAGGTCTTAAGACGAAAGATTGATGATTACGCGCCGTATTGTAGTTCACCGTTCAGTGGGCTCACCATAATCTAGGAAAATGAGATCGCTATGCCATTGCATGATCCACATTCAGTCGAAGATGACCGTTGGTGATTCACTAACGGCTGGTGAATGCCACAGCTGATTTTATTATTTCCTTATCTGCAACTTAATATGCCATATATTCTACATAGCTTTTCCGTGATCGCTTTATATCATTTACAATTACAGCGTTACTATCAGCTACCGCTCACTGCCATTATTTAATGTATGATAGCACACGAAACCATTTAAGGATATGGCGTATTTTTATGAAGATAACGGAAGACCGGCGACAGAATCTGATTGAGACGAATTCAAAATGAAAGACGCGTAGCCTGTGTACGCTGATAAAGAAGCAAGCCAATGTAGCACAACAATATTCCCTGTTTAGCAAGTTTTATGTGGACTGGTTCAGCAGACACTGCTCTCGGTTGCTTCTTTGCGGTTGCTCGCCTATTGCTGGTGCACTTATTGTTTGACTTGTGACGGCGATTCATGGTTTAATCAAGTCACTCAAAGCGCACAGACTTATTTTTTCATAAAGGAGGACTACGTCTGTGCTGTATGCAGACCTTACAGAGAAAATGCATAGATGCCATCGTCATAAGGCAAATAGAAAACGGGCTCCCCTGGAAGATTCGACTTGAGTGAACTAGACAACAGAAGATGAGTCAATACTTCTGCTTTGAAGAAATCAAGTTGAGTTACTCGGCCAAGAGCTCGCTTGGGCGAATAGACAGAGCCTGTCGATCGAGAGTTTGCCAGAAAAGATTGTCATACGGACGCGCGTAAATCTGAAGATTTGTTAAACATGGCATGCTAAGACTTATATTTAGATTGAGACTTAGCGGGAACTAAAGAATTTACTTAAAAGTATTTATTAGCCGAGGTGTCTTTCATTGCGAAAAAGGATGGTGTATTTTGCGAGTTGATTTTCATTTTTTGTCCATTATGATTTAGTGCTGCTAGTCCAATTAATCTATGCTCAACAATTCCATGTCATGTGCTATACGTTGCATTTGTGTGAGTTTTGCCCAACGGATCTTTGTAACAGCATAGAAATGTCAACTATAGCTCAATCCCAAGCCCTAGTCGGCGGCCTCTTATTCGTGGTTGCAAGGTACTGTTCATACGTTCAATGCAGTTTCTTTGCCGACGCCACGGCGTCAGCAGAATGCCAAATATACATATGTACAACCCCATCTCTCGCTCTGTATATATATATATATATTGATTAAATGCTTCTTGTGTCTCCATCATGATTATGTTGTGTATGTATTTGTAGTGAATGCAATCCAATGTGCATGGCAAGCCATGGTGAAACGTTAATGATGCTCATGCATCACTAAACGTTATGAGACTGACATATGACTTCTACATTGATCGGTACTAATTCCGTAATTTCAACGATGTCACCTGGTCACATCATAAGAGTGTGGATTTTCGAAAAAAAGTGCTGTTCGTCAGACCTTCAATCGATTTTGAGTAATCGTTGACGAATCTGTGTCGAAGGACGCACAAATAGCAGTGGAGCCGTTGCACAGGGACATCGTAAACAAAACCAAATTTCACTGGCGGCGAAATCGTCATCGGTCAAATACCAACCCAAGAACCAAAACCTCAAGAAGTAGCAAATCCAAAAATGCACTCTCGTTACGATATTGTGAAGGTATTCTTCAAAAAAAAAGGGAAGAAACGTCAATATACATCACCGGCGAACTTGATGGGTCTGACTGGCCAGCGCCGTCTTGAATGAAGCGAAGGATACACACAAGCGTGTGTCGCGGAATTCAACGAATTCCATCGATGTCCCAAATCTTTCTTGTAAATTGCGGCTGTTTCGATGCTGTTTGGCATTTACATTCGGATCTTGCCGATGTGGGCCGCCTCAAGAGTTGTTCAACGCGAGCGTTTTACATCCTCTTACCTTCGAATTACTAGACAATATTAGAGGAGAGCGCAGTTAACCAGAACAAACTGCGAAAAGTAATAATAATAATATCAGAGAATGAATATTGTTCCATGAATGGGCAACAAATACAGTCAGCCCCTAAAAGGGCTCATGTTCACAACACCAGAGCATTGAGTGGCCATTGGGAAAGCCAACTCGCAAAGCTTCTCGGGTTTGTGCTTCAAACTACGATCAAAGGCAAGAGAAATGGACCCATTATAATTACACAATCTGTGACGGATTTAAGTATGGTTCTACGCCGTCGTGTTTCTGAATATATGGTGCCTGCCGTGGCAATTTCGGTCTGACTCCCACACTCTGTCGTTGATGTAGACAGCGTTCGATTTATTTTCGTTATTCTGCTTTATCTGCTTTATTGTTGCAATACATTTGGACGATTCAGTGCGAAGCGTTATATATCGTCGTCTCGTATCACTTTTCTATATCACTGCGGAAAAATGAAAGCGATTTAATTGTGCCCCAAATTTCACACGAGATTTTTCCCCTTTGTGATAAATCATTTGGTATAAATGGCGTTAATGTGTTTGATTTTTCCTTTGAGTTGGTAGTTGTAGTCGAGTTCATAGTATGTGTGGTAGGATACCAATGCGGGGCACATGCCAAAAAAGCTGAACTAAAAACTTTTCAGCTTAGCTTTGAGATACGTTAGGATACATAACGATAGCATAGCATTTATAATAGTTTTGATGTCGATAGTTTTAATAGTCAAATAGTGGCTAGGGGCCGGGGTATCTAAGCCGGCTGTAGAGCTGGCAGCTTGAATTCCATTGATGACACACTGATTTTGTATGTTTCGCATATTTAGAACGCGAAAGCGGTTCCCCATCTTAAACGAAGAGCATTTTTGCATATTTAATTTTAGTGTGATAGTGCTGCTGCGCAGATAGTAAGCGTATTTATTAAAAATAATGTTGTTCAAACTTCTACTATACTTTATAACTGCAAGTGCGCCCAATAGGAACTCACAGTTGACCTTTAAATATAAAAGGCAAATATAATTTATTCTGCTAATGCCATCCGCCGGGCGGCCGTAGGTATCAGTACCCACCGAATTGTCAAGCTTCCAAACCTTAGAATCAAGACAAGAGTGGCAGAAACGAAGTATTCTTGGCCATTGGCCTAAGAACGATAATTGCTTGAATTTTACAGGTAAAGTGGGAGGGAGGAAGGGAAACACGAAATGGATTACAAATTGCGGTGCCCTCAGCAAGACGCAACCGTTACTCAGTGATCGGGCTATACAAGCGCCAGCTTGGGGCGCCATTCTTTAGTTTCTTTGTAGTCGATTTTTCCATTTTGGCATTTAGTATCTTCGTCTTTTCAAACATCACGTTTAGCATATTATTCCGACCTGGTGGATGGATGAAAGTCTTTTAGTTCTACTGATGCGTGTATGACAGGTCCGCGCGCTAAAAACTAGCCGACGGATTAGAATGGAATAAATAATATTTCTGCATAAGCATTTTACTACAGACTAACTGCGAGAAAAGGTTCTTGCTCCTGGAATCAGACGCGAAGATCGAGTGTCTTTAAAATGAAATCAGCACGGTACGATTTGTCGGTTTCATTAGACTAAAATACATGGGTATAGATGTGGATGAGAGATTTTTTTCTCAGCTGGTGGTGAGCGACCAGGGGATGAATTTCTAGCATTATCGGGCATACAGAGATGTCCATTTTATATAAGTGCAACAGGAGAAAAGAGTTATATCCTTAGGGCTGACCATCAGCCAACATTCAACGTCCACGGTACCGCTTTTTGCATTATCTCATTAGACGGACCCCATAAATGTAAATGTGCAACGGCGGGGATCGGCGGGCATCTACATATCTCCTCAGGTCGCAAGGCGCACGCAAATGCACTGAGCTCGAGGAAAAGAAGGTCAACTATATATTTGCGCTTTAGGCTTATTAACATTTAATGCCCGAACAAAGTCAGGAAAAGGCGAAAAGCCTCATCTCAGCCTGCTGACACGAGAAACATTTAGAATATTAAGGAAAAAGACAGGTAAAATCGTGTTTTTTTTAACTATTTACTGTGGGTGGTTCAAACCCCGTGAGAATATATCCGAGTTGGTGATGCGGAAAGCAGTTGGGTGATGTGGAACAAATAGAACGGTTAGCCAAAACAGTAATGTAGCTATTTGATATTATCGTGATCGAATTAAGAAAAATGAAAAATTAGGATATTGATTAGGTAGGCGATTGAGGAACGTAAGAAATGCAGGCAAGCAAGTTTACGGCGGCTAAATTTTCTCATGAGAGATTTTTCTCTTAAAGGTAATTGCCCGCTGGGTTTTCTGACGAAAAGTGGTTGGGAACGCAATACCAGCAGGAGTAGAGCTTTCGCCATTTTGGAAGCAAGAAAAGTGGCATGGACAGTGTAAATATTAGTTAAAGGCATCAGGCCTAATTTCTCAAAAATGTCAACACCGAGTTTCTGCCAAAAATTACTTTAAAAGCATCGTTGTGAATTATCTCAAATTCACGATTGATTGCTTAATAGTTGTATAAAAGCGCCAAGTAGTGGGCTTATAGCTGTGATTAACTTTAGACCCTCTTATCCAAAATGGGCATTTGGGTGACTGTTTCTTTGCGCCGGATCAAAGCGCAGGTCTCTCCAGTAACTCTCTGTGCATTTTCGCAGTTCGCAATTGACGATTACCAGTTTGCGACTCACTTTGAGTTAAAATCCTGCTGAGCAAGCATAGTCATGCGGTGTGCAGCTAGCAAAGCTAAGCGCCCCTTTGTTCCGTTAGCATAATCTCTGCTGTCGGAACGCGTTGCTGTCTTCCGATGACCATGGGATGCGGCTGCATTCCGTCTTTCTGATAGACAGCACCGCGCGTGATTCAGACGGCCGACTTTAATGCCTACTTGCTGTTGGTCGAAAATGGAAGAACTCTGGCCGATCCTCAATACGCTATACATTGCATCCTTTGCAGCGTTTTTCATCTTTACCTGAACTCTGTCCGGCTATCGGCCCTGACTAACGGAAACCGTAAAGAGCCGTAAAGCTCGCCTACCGAGTAACCGGCGAAAACAAGGACCACCATCAACGTGTTACGGACGCCGTTAAATGCTGGCAGTTGTCCGGCCGTATGCGATGTTCCTGGGAATGTTGATGTGATCGACGTGAAAGCACGACGTGGTCTTAAGATGGCCCTATGGATTTGATGGTTTTGGCTGGTGCCGATTTGGTTACGACTGGACGCAATGGAAGTGGACGAACAAGTGCGAACACTTATGCTGTCACCAATCAATCAATGAACAATAGCGACGTATTTACATTACAGTAACGAAGTATTTTCTTACCGTACATGTTGCTGTAGTGAAGGACTGACAGGCAGTTGTTATTACTGGTGGTTTTGATGGTGGTGGTTGGCGCTGGTTTTGTAGTTGGTGCCGATATTGTCGTCTTTCCTAATATTATGTTAACGGATTGAGTTTTTTTACTGTCGTCGCTTTCATGTTTGATAGTCGTAATACTAGCAGTGAGAGGTTAACGAGATGTGAAATGTGGGACTATAGTTAAGGTGGAGTAAATGCCCGCGTGAAATTATGTTTCACTAGTGGAAATTTCGCTTTGTTGCTGATTAATATTCCGGAATACTGCTTTCAACAGGAGTTTGCTAGCGATCCTTTCGGTCTGTTAAAGCTAAATGCTCTTTAGTCAGGCAGTTGACTGATCGTACTGTATATTTGTGGGAGTATTTTTTTCCGCGAAGAAGCCTACAAATGGCCCAGTAGCTGCTAGAAAAGTTGATAAGGTTACGAAAATTATTTTAGATTGCGACTGATTCTCTAAAGAATTTATTTAGGCTTAATCCATAACCTACTTGCAAAATGAGACGAGGCTTCGACACATGTCAGAAGCTATTAACGGAAATTTGAAATGAAATTTAATCAAATCAATGAAATACAATCCCGTGAAAATACGGCAAAAAGTAAATAAACCTCATATTTATCGAACCGTTTCGGTGAATTATCGATTTCTGAAATTAATATTCGGATTTGTGCGCACGGCCGTATTCTTTTCATACAATGGGCCACATTAACAAACAAGCATATTTATAGAGATGGCAAAAAACACATGAAGGTCTTGTTTCCAAGTCGTTTCCCTAGCTTACTCCACACGTTGCTTTTCACGAGCCCTTTTTGGTGCTTGTATAAACTTCCAGTGCATTATTGTAGTCTGTCGAACTTGTTCGGTAAGTTTTGAATGCAATTTCTTTGGGACAAAGCATAGTGTGTACCCGAAGGCTTGGTTCTTCGTAGCAACATACTGATATGCTACGTTGCACTGTATCAACAAAACGTCAGTTAAAATGAATTTTTCTATGCAGCACCCGCAGCAGTTCCTCGCACCTACAAATGTACAGATATCAATACGTGCCCACCATGTCCACAGAAATGAATGCTTAGGAAATGATAGCTTAAGACAAATGAAAATAAATAAAACGAATACATAGCTATTCCATCGAGAGGGGACACCACAGCCGTGGCAATGCAGTCGTATAATTAGGCCTAGGTTTTGTTACGAGGACAAGATCACTTCCAGCGCCTGATACAATAGTTGTGTTCACAACAATGACAGCATTGAAAAACAGAGCTGTTGATAGTACTCATAGATTAATTAAAAGGTGAACGATGCTCGAGCATTTAGTACGGAGTTTGCTTAAATCGAGACTGGATAACTAGTTGAGGCACAATTTGCTGTTTCCGGATTGTCGTTTACGGCGAACGACATTGAATAAGCATGAATATGTCGAGGTCGGTGGCTTGATGCATTCGCGTTCGCCTTGCGACCGCAGGAAACACGTAAGTGCAGGGGTTCGATCCCCGCCGTTGCACATTTACATTTGTGGGGTCCGTTTTACGAAGTAATGCAAGGAGCGGTACCGTGGACGTTAAACGTTGACTGATGGTCAGCCCTAAAGATAGACAGCCGAACTATGCTTACTAACTATTTCGAATGGTTTCATCGCGTGGCGTATGCCAACCTGATCAAAATAGGTTCACCTATGGAATGGTGCTTTCGATGGCAGAATTCATCTTTGGTATTGACCAAACATCGGGTTTTGGAGGTTGATTGCGTTCGCTACTTTCTGACATTTATTGTCAGGAGAGCAGCATTAGCAAATTGAGTAGATTCTCCACAAGATTGCATCGGTTGTTAAAAGTATTCCTATTGCGATTGACCTACATACTGCCTTATAGTCATAGAGAAAAAGACGTTGCCTATAATTTAGCCCCGATGCACGTATCAGTGTTTGTGCAGTAATCCTCAGAACTTGCGTATCGTTTTCTTCATGGGTCACCTCTGAAATTAAAAGCACGAGCATGTTTTTCTCAAGTCGTTCAAGTTGGCTCCTTTTAGATGGGCACATCACAAATATCCAAAAGGAAGATAAATTTACATATTGCACTTCACAGTGTGGGCAACAACACAAATACTTCTATCTAATTAAAATACGTATATTTTAAAATTCCTTATTTACTACATTGTTTTTGTTTTTTAGTGCGCCTACAACTAGCTGGATAGTATTCAGGACACGCGCACAGAAAATTCATATAGACTAGCTAGGTCACTATCTTGCTCTTATCTTGAAGCAAACTTCGCTACTTATACAAAGCCCCGTTATACCTATTGTTTGCGGTTTGCATGCTAGGAGTAGGCTACGGATAACAATAGTAAAACATCAATACTAACAGCATATATTAGTACTACTGATAATACTAATAATATCAGCACTCCGTTATTGATCTTCGTATACTTTCGAAACGTTCATCGAGTTTGGTAACATAAGAACCAATATAGATTTTTTTTATCCTTCAGACGTGCGAGACAAATGAACCTATTGTGTGCCCCTACTAATACCAATATATTGCCAGCAATATATTAGCGAATGCCCATGTATATAACACACATGTAAGACGGTAAACCTAATCAGTATGTTGTCGATATCGACGGGACGGTCAATGTGCATACAGCGCGACGACAAGGAGTGATGCTAAATTTCTCTAATTGTGCCATTCGCCCTGCCGACGGTGCATTTCCGTGTGAGTGGCAGACCGGAGAGACGCCTTCTTCCCAGTGCTCGACGTCCCTTCGTTTTAACGGGTTGCGCTTTTGCCACACGAGAAAAGTGATCGCACGTTCTACATGAGCACAGCAGCCGTCCCCACCACTAGCGAACTGACGAACTGCTCACTCTGTCGCCGGTGCAGAGTAATTTGCCGCTGGTGGTGCACTGGCTATCAATGTTGTGGTCGCCGTATTGAAAGAGCAACGGGACATAAAGCCCCTCTGTGGCAGACTCCATAAAAGGTTTCGTCGCCGTCGTCTTCATTTGGCAATGATGTTACCGTACTGAGCAAGCGACCCTTCGGTCTACCTGGGACAGCCGAGGCAGCTGTGGCCAGAATGTGTCTGCGACTTTGAACCGAGAGACGCTACGGCCGTGCTTGCGAGAGCGAGTGCTTCGCGAAGCAGCCACGATATTAGTACACCGTCGCTACATCTTCAGCTCCGAGTGTATGGCTAGGTCGGGATGCCACGAGTGCGCTACGTCGGCGGATAATGTTTAATCTATCGTGGGCTCATAACTATGACGTGGCTTAAAATTAGGTGCATTTTTTGATAAAAGGAAATGCGTCCAGCCGCAGCTCGCACCAACCAACGTTAGTTCATTAGTACTATTCTATTACTAGATTTTTGGGTACCTACAAGACTGGCTGAAAAGAACGCCAATAGTGGGCCGGAATTGTTGGGAATAGTATTAACAAACCAAATGTTTGGATGCGTATATGTAGGAAATTGACTTTTAACGCTACTTATTTGCAGAAAATGGGATTATTACAGAGAACCGGTATGCAAAAAAATTTCGACCGCGAATCGACAAATGTAAAATTGCATATTTATTACGATTTTGGTAATAGAAAATGCCCAAATATGCAAGTTTTTCAGCTAACCATTGGGTTTATTGCGTTTAGGGTCGAGAGGAAACATCTTATATAAAAATCCTCTGGTGGGCAATCCTTGAGGAACATTTGAATTCAGTCTAGTATCTACACATCCGACAGGTTACATCTAGTCCAACCTGTCGTACACCAAACCAAACTAGAAGTCTTCACGACGAGCTTACAAACACACAAAAGCTTTAAGTAGTTTCAGTGACTGTGATCTGGCAAAGGTTTTGACTTTGTCAAAAGAAAAAGGCTTACCATGGCTAATGCAATATAAGATTTTAGCACGCTGAATGTTTTATTCTTTTTGCACGTTATAGGGTTGCCCGTAAGTATGCAGATCAAATCAGAACGCCTGATCTTTTCCCAACTAAAAGGATGAATTTTATTGAAACAACGTTCCAGTTTTCCCATGAAGTAGTATTGACAATAATTCTATATGTTTATTATTACTGCCATTGCAGTTACTCAACTGTATGATTTATTGGCTGTCTTATGACAGCGCACAATCGCCCGTTCTCTCGATAGATGTGATTGGACAGTTAGCCGTATATTCATTTCCATTATATCGTCTGCGGTTCGGTTTAGCCAAGACCTGTTTTCCCTACCCTCTCCCCAACCAATCTTTCTTGTTGTGGGCCTCTTGGGCATTACATTCAGCCACCGCGCACCACGGGCTCGCACCACGGCCGAGATCCAACGTTCGGCTTTCCTGTGGACCTTTTCTTTCTGTGGGCCGGGAGATGAAACTCCGCCAGAGCGGCTGGCCCAGCGACCGCTCTTCTCCGCTGCTCAGTCATTCTGTCGATGCCCATTTATTTCTACTTCTAGTCGCATTTCTGTACTTTCCACTCAGAGTTTCTACTTCTGTCCCTTGGTTATCTTAGTACGACTTAGTATGACCAGCAAATAGAGTTTACTCAAAGTTAAGGATTAACTGATTACTAAATGAAGCGCGTGCCGTACACAGTCGTGATATGACGCCGAGCAGCTGTTGCTACGGTAATCGACGCTCCTGTTCGTGGAACTCGTGTGTTCAAGAATGAATCTCGTGCGTGGTGTTTCGATTGGATGATTTTCGGCAGTGTTGGACGATTGGATGTGAGGTTGTTCTATCTTAGGTCGCTCGATTAAGCGGCATTTGCTGCGTCAACTGCATCGATAGATTAGCTAGAATCAAGAATTTACGGTACTTTATGTGTGGTTCAGCAAAGCCACGATTTGACCATCTGGAAAAGGTCTTCGGTCTGATGTGAATGTGTAGCGAAATTCTCCAGAGATCCTTCACCACATCGAGAAATTCATCATGTTCGGCCCACCGTTGACATCTAGCCTGCAGTAAGAGCTCAATTTGTTTTCATCAACAACAGACGTAACAAATAAATTCACTTGACGCTCATTCATCAATCTTGCTCAATATTAGACGTTGTTGCAGTCGCTTCATATGTATCCGTACGAGGACTCTGGGATAGTCATCAATACGAACTTGCGGGTAAATAAGCTTGTGTTGCAAATCGTTGAAGGAGTTGCTCTGCCTCAGGATATAGGTGAAAGATGTCTTTCCTTGTGAGAGCGATAACATCGTCTCGTCAAGTCTCTTCCGCGTCAGCTTGCCGTGGTCCTATGCAGCTTCTCACGTTCTGGGCTGACGTGTTCTGCATTAATAGACAAGCCTAAACGAACACTCAATGATTCTGGGGTAATTCGACTTCTTTTTGATGTTTAAATTTTTGCTCGATGTATACCCGCACAAAAACGACCCAGCCGTTTACATTACCCAAAATTCATGTCAAATGGTATTATCATGCTGATTGGGAGAACTAGAAAGAATATTTGCATCTGCAACAAAATTTGCATCTAATCCTTTCGATCACTGATATTGGAACAATCGAATGCGTGTCATTGCACACACCGACGGGTTTACATTGTGGACAGTAATAATCCTTGCGTTGGCATACGGGCGAATAGTTCGAAGAGAACGCTATAACGCAATAATGTGCATATAGACAAATAGTATGGTCATAAAGGGGAGCAGGTTCTTTGACGTCGCCACTGGCCACGGAGCTAGTTATCTTGTTCCAATGTCGCTCGATGCGCACATCGCATAATGAGAAACTCTGTATCATGACCACTATACTTTGCTTCACAATTACAAAGCCATATATGGATCAGTCCGTTGTCTGTGTCTGGTTTAGCATTGAGGCGTGCCGGTCAGCTAGTTGGGCATCGACTGCAGCAAAAAACAAAGCAAAATCAAATGGTCAAATTAAAATTGTTCTTCTCACGGTGAAACGTACACGAATTATTCGTGTCCCGTTAAATCTGCAAATGATGAAATAGATGTAATTTTCTTAGGTTTTTTTAGGGTGTTGTACTCGATCGATTACGGCGCGTGTTCTACAAAAGGAGAAAACGAGAGGAACTCTTATACGATGGCATTAGGGTTTAGTACCAGACTAATCAAACCAAAAAAATGATTAGAATCCCATCCATCTTGTGCACGTGTTCCATCATATTACTCTGCGCAAGGCCGATTTTATAACCTGTTCTTTTTTTGTGAAAGAAATAACCAGCGCCAGGGAATAGAACGAAGATAAACACGGCAAAAGCACAATTGAACAGGACTAAAAAATTACTATGTGATCATTTATACCTATTTACTCCAACCCAATTTTCACGGATATACCCGCTCGAGGGCCCTATTTCTATGTTGACATCGATAACCCAGGAGTAGTGAAAAACGGAAAAGAAATAGCTCAACAACGAAGGCAAACACAGAAAAATACACTTCCGGCTATGTACAATCGCCACTTGAACTGATTCAACCTAGCGTTGTTGATACCACTGCCAATGACGCTGAAGACCGTCACCGGCATAAGCACACATCGACCGAAAATTGTCGATTTTCGTCCGCTCGCATGGCGACGAACCAACAAACCCCTTGGGCTTTACGCTAGTTTGGACACGCGCGGCTTCGTGTGGCTATTGTAACTGGTAGACGTACACTGCAAAATACTCGCTATTCATAGCGTCGTGAACCTACCCGAAGAAACCAACGTTACACGGGGCACGGTGACTATGTGTTATTGCTTGAACGAGGTGAGAAATTTGGCCCCGTCTGTGCTATGGTGCTTGCGTCGTATGTTCGTGTCAGGCTGGTCCAGCTAATAAACCTTGCAGGAAACATAGAAATAGTGACTGATAATCGCATCCAGTTCGTTGCGTTAGTTGCGTTAGCACGTGTTCATGTAGACTCGCGAAATGACTAAAAGCGACGGTATTATGGCTATTGATAACCTGAGCGACTACGATTAGCCACATGACGGCTAATATGCTTGTGAGAGTAGAGGAAGATAAGCGTTGGCAAGCATTATAATGGAACTCTAGCCGCCGAACCGATTTCAAGTTGGTACGAAAACCAATCTGGTCTAATTGCTCACGTTTTAATGTCTGCCATGCGACTATGGTCGGTACCGCGAATATTAGCTAAATTCTTCCAAATTGTACAAATAGACAGGTAGAATGAGTGTTTAAACACAAAGAAAATAATAGTCCTCAGGCAACAAACTGGGGCCGAGAAAATTGGCTAAGTATTAGGTGTGCGAAGGAGCGATTAGCTTTTCAAAATAGAGACCTGTTAGTAACTAAGCAAAATTGCCAACTCGGTAATTTCGGTCGGCATTCAGACAGCTATAATAGATATTATAGAGAAAACGGCATCATAATACGGGGTGGAGCCGATAAATCGAATCGCTATACGTCTGCGAACTCTATGTCTACCTAGTGGAAGTAAGATTACATGACTGTCGTGAGAATTGAAAAGGGATTAGGCACACTAGCGTGACATCGTTAGGGACATCTGGTGCATCTGGTTGTTTTATGTTATTTAACTGTGCTGTTAGAGATAAATATGAATATAATGTAGTGTGGTGGTGAAAAGTGAGATTATGTTTTTAATTCACATATTTGGACATGTCTATGTGTCGTCCTTTTATACGTGAGATAATTATATCTGGTCTTATTATTTTGCTCGTTTCTCTTTTTATCTGTCTATCAGCTGATTCACCAAATACATCATACTGATATCAAACAAGCTAGCTTTGAATGAATGCTTTTAGGTAGTGAAAATCATCTCAATCGGCACATTGGCCAAATATTACAATATACCAAACAGCGAGAAATCGAAGATATTCAACTTCGAAAATGTGCAGCTGTAAAACTTCATTCAATTTTGTACATTCGACAATCGCATCTCGCGTTAATCTCGCGCAATTTTAAAACCCTAGCACTTTCGTATATATAACGGCATAACTTATTGACCGTGTCCATATGGTTCAATCAGAGTCGGTCACAGAATCTGTTTTCATAACCAAGCTATTTTTCTTGTTAATTATTCTGCAAAATTATATTAGTGAATGCTCTGTTTAAGTTAACTAAAACATCGTTCGTAACACACACAAATACATTTTTAATTTCTAACGACCATATGGCCATACGACCCCTTGAACTGGTGTCTCACGATATCCTTAGGTCTGACTTCGTAAATTTGCGCTAACCCTTAAAAAACGCTACATGTATCCACTTGAGCAATTTATAGCTATTTATAAATTGGTCAAGCTAATTGGTCAATTATAGCTATTTACGACGGTTACCGCATGCGTAGTAGTTGATTCTACTTTATTATCTCATTTGTAGCTTTGTGGATACCCTTGACTATGAAGACTATGCATATTACAGGGTGCTTTATGAAGGTTGCTCATGAGCACACATCGGTAACGTTATTTCTATGAATGGTAATAGTTTAAATGGATCTTATATCTACTAAATAAGTTGGTTTTCACCAGAATAGAGACAACTGCCTTGATTGGCGGATGTATTTTATAAATGTTTCGTTGTCTAAAATTTGTGCAAACAGCGGTATGCGAAAAGGTGAAAGCCGAAGATAATCTTAATGAGGGCCTTGCTAAGAATATCATTCTTATGCATGAACTACATTGGCCGCGGACATGAAAGCATCGCCGCACTGAGGACAATCTGGCACACCATTGTAATTTACCTGTTGTTAGGTCGTCGCATCTTCAGTCTGGCAAAGCATTGCAAACTGATCAAGAATTAACGTTTTTTATAAGTTGTATACAGAAGAAAAACCTTGCATAAACAACTCAGTGAACGGTTAAAGAGTATAAATCGCTTGTGGAATAGTTTAGAAAGTCCTTCTTAGGCCGATTGCATACATGTTTTTTCCTTCAACTATTTTCAGTGTAAAATCTTCGCAATATGCAATGTTTAAGTGTAGGCCAGAAACGTATTCTCTATTAAAAGGTAGATTATTGTGGTATGAGTCGTATTCAACCATTTGGCCTATGAGTAGCGTTCTGCCTCTGAACCTAAAAGGTTCGCAAGGAATAACCCTTTACTGACAACAAACATTTTCAAAGGTTTTCTGAACTCATGTTTATGAACTGAATCACCATTCACGCCCCATATGTGCTCGAAATCTTTTACGAAATCTTCTGAACCTTCAATATTGAATATTATGTCAATTCAATATTACATTGCGAAAACTGATTTGAGCAGGTCGTCAAAGCACCGAGCACGCGAACTATCTACTTTTTAACCGAGATGGTGAACGTAAGTACTTAATTATTCAATTATCTCTCATTATCGCACTTGCTGTGGCAAGATTTCTCTGTCCAGTTTTGCTCTAAACGCCCTGGACCGATGTTACTGCCTTAGGCTTTGCAAGTTCAAGTTCTCCATAGGTAATATTGATATTGAGACTGTAAACATGCGGGTAGACGACTTCGCACTTGGGCTTTTCGTACCTTTATGCTCCTTTATCCTTCCGCTGAGTGACTCTCAGAAATGCATTCAAATTTGTAGGACATGTGAAACTAATTATGGCACCTAAGGACTGAATTAAAAGTCTACAATATCAAAAGAAATATAAAGTGGAAGTACATCTGAGCGTGGTTTGATGCTTTACGGAAATTAAGCTCGATATGAAACCCACAATTGAACAATTTTAGGATGTGCTTCTTAATCACCTAATGTGGCAGTTTCAGGCCATCGACATGTTTCGTCTTCTGTCTCTGTGGCGATGTATTCGGGTTTCATTTCGGTCAATGCAAACGGCCGATACACATATGCGAGTTGTACAATGTGTCCGTGATTGACAGACTCTATCGCAATTCGGTGAACGGTGCGTCTTTCTGACACTTCGGAGTGATTGTTTCTAGGATAGACATTTCCTTTCTGCCATCAGCTTCGCCTTTTTTGTGGTGTGAAGCGCTTAAATCTTCAATCACTGTTGCCCTTCTTTGTAGTTGTGTGGACTTATTCGATTAAAACTCACCCACATATCCTCATCACCCAGATAGCGCCTGTGTTTCGTTCTGCCGTCGGCGTTGGCACGACGGAGTCTTCCGATTCGCTACCGACCTATTTAGTGCCAAATCGTTTTGTTTATCTAATGCACAATCTCTCTCTCTCTCTCTTTTGTTGTTTTTGACGATTTATTTTCCGCAAAATTTATCTCTTCGCCTCCATTATTGTCTGCTCCAACCGTGATAATCTGCATCATAACGGATCTTATTTAAGTAAGAGCATCTGCCAGTAGGAGAGCGGTCTGGCTGCCAGATTCCGGATTGTCACCAATTAACGCGAGCAGAATATCCAGAATCGGATGTGTTTTTATGAATGAGATTCTGTGTCTATGGCGATCTGTTCGCAGTGTTGGCGTGCTGCTGTTTTCGAGTACAGATTTTCTTGAGAAAGCTTCAAAGCGTGCATTACAGACTGCAAAACATTTGGTCAGTGTTTAGCTGCCGTCGTGGGGCGATAGCGGTAGTGGACATTCTCTTTTAGTTTTTGAAAAAACCGTTACTGATCTGATATAATCGATGGTCACGGTTTGTCAATGGTACGGGCTTGGTAACGCCATCTACCGTAGGAACAATGAAATTTTTGGCGAAACCATGTCTCGTTTGCTTTACCAACAAGATTGCCCTTTCCGCTGGCGAGCGTTTCAATACCCTCTCGCTTCTCACCGTCATCTGGAGTGGTTTGGTCCAAGCCAGCTCAGTTGTTGCTTGTTACTCGTATGTGCTTGCATTCATTTAGAGCGCCGTAGTTATTTATGTTACAACACGCTTTTTCTACAAAATAGCTCCCTGGAATTCAATCTTATGGCGATATATTTTCGAAAAAACTGTTTTTAGACAAGTAATAAGTGATTGTTAGCATTCAGTGCTTTGGGCGTTACTAAATGTTAATTTTTTGTGTTAATTTATGTGTCACATAAAATGTTACTATATCATTCTGAAAAAGTCGTGTGTATATGAAACTTCTACCAGTAGCTGCTGTCTGAATTTCTGGCGGCATCGTGTTTTGATGGCCGTGAAAAGTTCCAATATTGGCAATTGTTAAAGAAGTGACAGTTTCAATAGAAAACATCATCATATTATGACAGGGCGTCCTTTACTTTTATTTTTCTTGATAAAAGTAGCCTTTAATTGGCGTTTTTCATGCTAAATGTCCGTTTTCAAAATGATTACATTACGCTGATTACGCTGAAAACGTGCTCAGAGCCAAATGCATTTTTTCATTTATAACCACGTAGGACTCGGCCCTGTTTCATGAAGTTCCAAAAACCGTACAATAGAATGTATTGACAAAGTTGCGGGGGGCTTACAGGGGCGTGAAATGAGTTTAATGCTTTGCTGAATATTCACTATAATTTTTGAAAGTTTTCAATTAGATCTACACGAAGTTAGCAGTTTCCTACTTTATTTTACGATCACAATTTTCGGGTTTTATTTATATAAAATAGAGCCATTAACCTCATCGTGCGAGTCCTTGTCATTTTATTTACATACATTTTGCTCCACCTGTGCGATCATGATTATGCCTAATCATCAACGTAAACAAAGTGGCAGATGCGACTATTTTGAGAAATGAGACTCACTGCGCAAGTCATCAAAAAAGAGCAGTTTGCATTAGCGGTCATCTAAATTGTGTTGAAAGTTCGTACCTATTTCAGTCACCTATACAACAGATTTTTTCAATTGCAACATGTGCAGTGCGTTATTAGGTAAATTTAAAACATGATAAAACACTATTTTCTCTTAGTTCGACGTGTAACACAGGAAGATTGGACTTCTCTGAAGTGAGAAAATGAGCAATAGATCAATGCTAAACAGGAGCGAAGACATAAAAATCAGTAAAATTCTAGTTCGAGCTATTTTTTCTCAAATGAATCGCTGGACTGCGATTAAGTGGGCAAACGGATGATTAAGCGAAATGTGAATTGAGCTGTTCACTTGGGAAATTCTCTCTGCCTAGGGCTGGTGCAACTGACACGACGGCACCGAGTGGCGCCATTAAATCAAATTATTGCGCGCGCGACAGAGCTTTTCGTCAATCCGACGTCGTTTTCCTCTTCATCAGCTCATCTTGTTGTTGGCTCTTTCTTGTTGAACGAGCATTGATGTCGTCCATACGAGGTACACGGAGAAAGTGAAGTCAGGCGGAAAATGCTGATGATGGTCGCAGACAGCAACCGTTTATAAAAAAGAAAGCACCAGCGACACGTCATTCGGTAATTTCCTAATCCTATCCCAAACTGTGATAGACAGACGTCTCCTTTTCTTATTTTTAACAGACGTCTGTTCGTTTTATGTGTTTCTAGTGCTCTTGTACGACTCTGTTAGGCTGACACAGCTAATACGTCTTACGATATTTTTCTACCGTAGAAGCAGCCTACTCTTCGTGAAGTGTAATAAAACCACATCGGCCATGCTATTTTTACAGTGCATATGCAGTTTGTTATTGATTTGTTACAATGCAGTTACGCAAGTTTATCAATATCCCGAATCCTGTCCGTCCAAATATCCCGAATGATGACTTCCAAGTTCATTCTATTATCATTTGAGGTTGTTGTTAGTGCATTCTTGGATAAGATTTAATTTAATATATTTTCGTCTATCGCATCAAGCAGTACGCACAGCGTTGCCGATGTTTTGCAAACAATTGCAGCAGTAAATGATGCGCACAAAAACTATTTGTTTAAAAATGCCGGGCTCTATTCGCGCTTAACGTTTCGATTCTATAGTGTATGAATACATTCGATAACGTTAACGGAGTCATGTTAAGCACCAAAGCAGAGGGCTGTTATGACATATTGGTTTTATTTTATTACAGACGCAGACCTTACTACAGTGCAGATTTAATCTGTTACAGCCCGCCCATGTTGTGTAAAGCATATCTAAATGGTACTAGATATCGGAACTATAGAACGAACAAATCGGGAGCTTTAGGCATCGCGTAATGAATACGAGACGATGTTCAAGCGATTACTTGAAACATGAGTACTAAAACCTTCTTAATTGAATAGCAACTTTTATACGGGAGCTAACTATATATGAAGGATTTTTTTTTGCTGCATAACCTATGTTGTTCCGATTTTTCGATGAGATACGCGTTGTTTTCTGTACTTCCTTAGTCGCAAAGGAGATAATATGTATCAAATCTCTGAAGTTTCAGTCAAAATTATTATAGTAAGAGTGCGGCTGCGCAAGTTAGCAGCAATATTGTCAGCGGTAAGACAAAGCATACAAAGATAGGCAGTCCGCAATGGTAAGCTTCCCTGCTAACATGCCCCGATGCGTTATTGGATAGATTGGGCTTATATGTCTATCTATTCTGGTATCTCTTTGTTGGCGCTCTGGATCTAGCGCTACGTAGCTCACTAATTATATTTTGTGTCTTTGGGTAGTGTTGCAACGTAAGGAAGTCATATTCGTTCAACTGCAGTACAAAAACCAATGTAAGAGGATTATAAAAATTCCATGTAGGGCTCGCCCAACTACGAAACTGACTAATTGTCTATAATCAGTAGATTTAAGCAGTTACCCCAGTTAGTGACTAACTCTACATCTGCGCATCAAATAGCTCTTAAAAGCACCTTTTAAATAACAAACCAGCTCCTATGACTGCAAAATACACAAATTCCGAAAGCAGATCAGCGACATAGGCTACACTATATAAGGTTTAAGTGCGTTGGCGATCCATTAGCAGTTCTAGTATGCCAAGCTCTTTTCCCTAACTGTTCTTTGTATATGCAGTACATAATTTTCCGAAGTTACAGAGTTGAAACGGCTATTCAGCAAATTCGCAATTAGAGCGAGGTAAATCAATAGAAAATTGTATCCATTACTACTTATCTACGTGTTCAGGTGCGGTTTCAGATATTCGGTAGTCTCGGATGTAAATTCGGCAAAGCTTCGTTCATTTGTGCTGTAGTGACCTTTGAATTATGAACTATGTTACCCGCTCCCGGCTGGTTCAGATTCGCAAAGTTTGTAAGTCTAGCCATTAGAAGTATTTACAAAAGTGGGCATATTCAACATCAATTTCAAGTACCTTGTAATCGTATGGCTTGAGGATATCCTTATCGAGCAGACGAATTGTAGTTTGCATTTTAATAGGGCAAATTGCATAAACATGAGCTGTTTTCGCACCTTATGAAAAAGGCTATCGGAAGATCCACACGACTGCTTAGACGCACCTGGGTCAGTTAATTGTCGAAGTTACATTTTAGCATTGAAACAAACATCAATTGCGCCTAATTTGCCTAACCTTTATGAAGCATAGAAGTCAATCTGAAAGACGTTTTTCTAGTTGCATGTCTATTTCGTCTTAGCCTATGGGCCAGTCTTCCAGTACCGCGGACTATGAATCAGAAATTTTCCAATCTACTGGCACTGGCGCATGCAAATACGGACGCTGCATTGATGTAATAATCAATTAGACACTGCTTCTCCTTCGTCCAGTTGTACATTGATGCAAGATCTTTCGTGATGGAAAAATCATTTTGTCAAGTTTAGAGAAAAAGCGAGAGTGTACGTGTTTCATTAAAGGGAAGGATAGAGAAAACAAAGAGGAGGCCATTCACTTTCCAAAAGTCTCCGAAGCTCGATTCATTAAAATTTGAAGCAAGGACTCAGAAAATGACGCGCACGAAATGGCACGATGTTTCGTGACATCTTTCAAATGGTGTAACCAAAATTATTTACCTGATCTCCTTGATTTGGAGCAGAAAAATCAATATTTGTTTTATTACGAATTTATTGGTGACCTTGGCCAAATAACTAAATTGAAAAATGTCTTACCTTTATATTAAAATGCCTTTTTTATGGCGAAATGGCGAGTGTAGCTCTACTTCGCATGGTCCAATGTTTCAGTCTTTGGAATCAACGAACTTGCCACGTTCAACCCCACCCTTGCTAGCGATGCAGATAACCCCTTCATCAAGTTATCCGTGTAATTTAGAGGCATATATGTGAATTTATACGGGATCTTTTTTCGCGCATATAATATGTATATATAAGTAAATATATAGCTGTCACGGTTATAGTTAGCATCAAATCGTTTTTATCCAACATGCTATTGAGGTGTAAAAAGCTGGGGAGCGGCTAAAGCACGGCCACACCCATAAAGTTTCATAGCCTAGAATGCGCTAAATATGTTTGAATCTGATGCGGATGGTTGGTGCATCTAAAACATCTTAATATAGTTTTACAATCAAACGTTGTACTCTTTCATATTCTGCAGTAGTTCCTATATTTCCTTTGGGGCTCGACATATAAAAGAGCATATGTATCTGTGTGGGTGCCCTTGGTCAAATTGAATTCTTTACGACTATTGTATATTTTCATGATATTTTAGGACATACTGTATATGACGATTACCACAAAAAATAGCTTGCATTTTATCAAACGCAAACACTGCAAACGCGATCAGTATCCACGAGACAAAAATGCTTAGGTGAGCTCAAGCTGTTCTATTCACAGCGGGCTGATGACAAAACACTAACTGATTTATGGTAATATCACTATAAATCTAAATATCGGCATCAACCACTTGTAAAACTTATGTCAGTCATGATACTACTCTTTGAAGTTCGCGCACATAAGTCGAGGGTCGGCATGAGTAAATGCATGAGAGGTAATAAAACAAGAGGGTACATCGGCCGTTGACGACCCTTGCTTTGAGTATATCCAAATTGTTTCGGACATTGGTCGTGGCTTGCAAAGTGTAGCTCACCGCTGATGGATGGTGGAAGCTAACTAATCAACTGACCTTTTTGAGGATCCTCCTCGTTTTGAGCTCGAACCTAAAACTCATATTACTTCGGTGGGCCCTAAAAACTCAGGGATACGCGTGCAATCAATGTGCGCCGCGAGCAGGGTTCGAATACGGCGAGTGAATTACCGCAACAATATGCACCATTCCCAGCTTTGGCTTCAACTACTCAATCAAGACACTGGTAAATTTCTCGATAAGCAGCCTCGTTATTGCCAGTCAGGATCACTGTGAATATTTCAGAATAGAACGGCCGTTCTGCCAGCTGAGTTGCGGAGTGCGCGGTCCGTTTCCGACGAGAATCCGCTGAGTCCTCCACCGAGAGATGTTATAATCAGCTATAGTCCACTTCGGAGCATACACCTCGAAAACTAAATCGTGCAAAAAACTGTGATGTCCGAGCCGGAATGGTTACCCTTAATAAGGCAGCGACTGTATAGCTCCGAGAACATGCATCAAAAAACTGCGAAAGTCTTTTGTTAAATTTTCATTTCAACAAAAGAAATCTGGAGGGCTCCACAAGCCTCTGCTTTACTAAAGCAGGTAGAAGCTTAGCATCACGATTTTTAACTAAACGAATCCAGTTACCCAAATAATACATTATTGATTTAAAATCTATACAACTACATTCTGACGTCATCGGTATACTTCACAAAAAGAATTTCCAAAGATAACAAAAGAATCCAACCTGTCTTTATCAAACAAAAAAGAATTAGCAGGTCAAATGTCACTCCCACAGCCGACCAGAGTTTCGATCCAAGCCCAACCGCAAATATGTTTGCCGTCACCCCAACAAAACAAATCCTGTAGAGCGTTAGTACTTTGTCATGTGACAAGCTTTACCACATTCGTCCTCTTTCTTCCGTCCCCGGAGGCGTGTGCGCATCCACTGGGATAGAATAATATCCGCACGCTTTCTATTACAAAGCAGCAATCTAATCGCCCCATAAAACAAAATAAGTCGCGTTTACACATACGCGAATCGCTAGCCATTAGACAGTCAGCTATTAAACGATTGGAAAGGAGGTTGGCCGCAGAATTGGGGCTAATGTGGTGGTGGTGGTTGCGGGTGATGTCTAACAGACCCAGCGGGATTCTCTATTTCTGATTAGAAGTTCAGAAACCATGGACTAACGGCCGGCCTATAGATACCAACGTGCCTTCCCCTCCCCGCACAACGCATACAGAAGGAGGAGGCACAAAATGACCCAGTGGAGAATGTTGGTGCCGATTCCGGTTAAAAAGAGAAAACTAGACGAAATCATTTCGTTATATACAATAATCATAATAAACATCGTTGTTAAAAGTCTAGTTTACAAACTTTTAGAAGAAGATAAATTAATATAATAAACATAATGAAGCAATACTCTAATACAATCAGGTTTACGACGATATGCACCTTTTGGATCGGACGTCATTCCACTTATGCAAAAGGAGGAGGTTGATTTTGGCTAGCTTACTAGTGTAAGGAGTTAAACACGCGATTTCAGCCACTATATAATTGTTCTATTCGGGTTGTAAAATTAGTTCATCTTTAAAGACAGATTGTCTACTGAGTTTATTCCGATGGAAGGCTACTCTTTTCCTTACAAGCCGCAGATACCTTATTCACTTTCTCCGATCGCCGTAGGGAAACATTCTTCAAAGAAACGATGTATTACCGTTGTGAGAGCTGTTTCATTGCACTGAACATGCTGTTTTTGTGAACTAATAGGGATCCCTGTATTACACGTTTCGAAGCCCGCTTGTTGTTAAAAATCTTCACATCGCCGTAAAATATAAGATTTAGATATGTTCTGCAGTCAGCCAGTGGTCGATGAATGTGGAGCATTCAGCTTGCGCACATGAACCTTGCAGCGAAGGTGTGGACCCTTCCTCTATGAATAAGCCCGTCTGGAGTCAGCATTTGGCAATGGGATTCCAATGTATGTATTCATGCGTACTTTTGGGGAGTTTGTCGTCCACGATGTATGCATGCTGTGACCCTACAAGTGTCGCTTTGCCACTGCCTACAGGGCTACCGTGGACGTGTGAGCGATTCCTTATTGAAACAATGTTGCGCCAGCCGTGGCTCGGATGAAATCAGAGACGAAGGGCAGCTGTAAATCCTACTGCAGTGAAGCGGCTCATCGGAGCATAATTCGCCGCAGTGTATTTATCTTTTGCTTTCTCTGACCTGCGTGCACCATATGCTATGCGATGCAGTGTAGCACAAACTGCGAATCCGTGTTCGTGAGCGACGTAAATACAACCGATAGATATGCCCCGCTGTATGAGTAGGCAATTCTAAATTACTATTTATTACTGCATGTAAATATGATCTAAATATGTAAATGCTCCAGTCTTATTGAATTCAAATAGGGGTTGAAATGTACTGCCTCAATAAAGACTGCAATCACAACTGAATATGTAATCCGTGATGTTTGCACGGATTGCAGATTTTCAGCACCCGCGGCGAAAAACCTGAACGATCATTGGCTGAAGACTTACCATTTGACGATGTTTCATAAGGTGGCAAGTCGAGTGAAGGAACTCCAGAACGGTGAGACACAATCGATGGACACTCAACATTTATCCTCAAAGTGTAGGTATTTAGTGTTCCTCAACAGGCATTCTCAATGCCGTCTCATTCAGTAGCATTGGGCAACTTCCACGATCATGGCAAATCAACCTAGCTGTTTCGATCACTTGCAGAATGACAAAATCATCCCTCTATAGCAGAGGCTCACATTAATCATCTACAAGACCTTCCGTGAAGAACCTCACGTCCCTCCCGGATAACCTCGTCGCTTATCGAGCATTTTGATTGACGGAAAGCGGTGGCGCTATCAGGTATCCGTCTAATGGACGGCATCGAATATTCCCATTTAAAGCTAGAAGACGGGTCTGTCCAGATCGCCCAGCTTGGTGCTATCTTATTTCCCTTACACGAGTCGGCGTTCCTCTCACAAACAAGCACAGTGTAACTTTTAAGACGCCACAAGCTGTCTTGGATGCATGTACAAGTTGACCGTGACCCTAACGCGCTCTCAATCTACTGCTGAAATGGAAAGCTCAATGGAGTGCGCTGCCAGGTCGAGCAACTCTTTCAGCAGGTGACTGATTTCCCGACACATAGGCCACGTCGAAATTTCCCCCGTGAACCTATTTGATAGTAGACTAACTAGAAAATACGACCACTGTCGGATATTAGCCAGGGATCGACCCGTATCCACGAAGTGTTGTCGCTATTCGAAGATCAATTGGCAGCGGGGAAAAATCGATTGATGCCAATGTCAGCAGCTACAGTGCTCATGTAGTAGTGACTGCACTGGAGTGCCGGGTGCAGAGGTAGCCAAGCGGTGCGCGAAGTCGGCGCTGTTCGTTGCTGGGCGCGAAGAGTGAGGCGCGAGTCGCGAGTCGCGGCCGGAGGCAAGGGTGGTCTTTTCCTTCTCCCGACAGAGAATCCTGACGGGGGCATAGCTCCGTTGGTGGTGCCTGTATCGTATGCACAACATAAGCATGTATGGACACGCAGATATTGTATTCAACGGAGGAGGTTCTTGTCGCCTACGCATAAAATTGATAATGACCTGCTTCCGATGAACGTACCTCAAAACGCTCGAATATGTCTTTGAGAAACGAGCTTTGGCTTAGGCCTCTCATGCCACTTGGCTTCGCAGCTTCATCATCGGTCGGACGGGTCCGGTTTGGTTGGAGATTTTTGCTGAAGTTGCCATATTAAGGTCGTCTGTTTCATATTTCTCAAAGATTTTAGGAAGCCTTGAAGACACAATATGGAACCAATTCGACGGCAGAATATAAATTCGGCCTTCTGCTTTTTTATTATTCCTAAGACGCCAGAACGCTTAGCTAGTGCTTTTAAGATAAAGTTTAAATAATGTGTGGCTATCCACCTTCCGCCATATTAGATATACGAACAACGATACATCGAGCTCGTGCATTTAGGTATCTGTCTGCTGACAGTCATTGCAACATTGAGACGAAATGGGGTGGATTATTTTATAGACTTCGCGACATTGCAATTTTTCATGCCTTTGCACGTTGATCCACGACTAGTCAGCTGCTGTTTCGGTACAGTCAAAATATGTAGTCACCCTACATTCCAGCATAGAACTACAGGATGAACCAGGACTTTTGTTGGTTTCTTGTTGATCGCTGGGTGGTTTTTTTGTGGTGCCCCAACCGCGCGCCCGTTTGCATAGGTCCAGATACGGCGTGGATATCGTATAGCTGTGCTCCTAGATACGAAGTAGAGGCGGCAGTTCAACGTAGAATTAGTTTCGCAGCATTCCTTGTGTTTTGTGTGTGTGTATGTATATCTGACTTCAGCTATCATTATCTACGACAGATTTCTTACTGTACGCATTTCTACCTCTATTATAGATAGTCGGATGTGTCGCTACCGTCAACGCTGGACAGATGCCTGGGTGGACAGCCGTCGTAGCGGCGTCATGTCACCACCGACTGCTAAGTCTGGCGTAGTTTTAACTGGTCGTGGAAACCTCAAATCTAAATGTCCGTATGGAACCTACCAACGGTACCACTGAGTGGGAGGGCGGCCACGTGAATGCTCGGGTTGCGGCGCAGTGTGACGGACGTGTCGACGGAACGCTGCCCGCAAGGCTCTTTCAGCTGTACGGACGTACACACAGTAGAGACCCAGTAAGTGCTTCGATAGCAACGTTAGCATCTATGCAATCCTAAGCATCTGCAGAATATCCACCACACATTAGCACATGGTAGCGGTGTCTGAAAAGAGGAGCCTACCAGACTACCAGCTTCTTCAACAGCAACATCATTAGAGGCATGTTGGTCGCCCATCCGTTGGTCATATGGCGAATCCCCCAGTTGTCTCGGCCATCGTGTGCACTCCCCAAGAAAGTGATAGAGACTTCATAGTGAACACATTTTGGACCTTTGGACACCGCCGGACTTCGCTGCGTTTCAATGGATCCCGGTGATATCCAAATTGATGGGACAACAACGACATCGGCAATAGCTTAAGGATGGGTTTTCAGCGGGTTTAGAAAAACCGTCATTTTCCTTCGACATACGTCCACTTTCGTAAAAACACGACAAAAAGTAGAAGCACGATGGATCGCATCACCAAGACCAGCGCTACAATCACATCAACCCTTGGTCTTGACGTCTCCATGTTCTCCATCCATGTTGACTCATGCTTCTGCACAAGACGCGTGTGCAAGTGCACGCTTGCTGTTGTCATAGATGCATTGGCCTCGTGTGCTGGTTGCGATGACGGCGGTTCTGCGCCGACGGAAGCGGGGGTAGCGGGGAAGTCAACGGATACACTTTATGGTCACCGAATTGCCAAATATATCAAAGCCACTGGCGGCTATATATTTAGAATGGACGCATTTCTATTCGATTGTCGAATTGTGCATACTGGGGCTGTCCTAGGCGCGACTTCTTTTGTTTTCCCGGACGGCTAGCGGGCGGTTTCACCGGATGGCCGCTTTGCGATACAAACAGTGTGCCGGCTTCTTGATGCTGCTCACAACAAGGGTGGGAGTTTTTACAGCGAGGTTGGTACTTCTTCTGCATCGATTTTAATGGAATTTGTTGAAAACGACACCCATCAGCGTTGCTGTGAGTATGAAGACCTTTCTTAGCGGACAACCTTACTGACGAGAAACGCGCTGGTAATATTTATACGCATATTGGTGAATACATTTAGACACGGATCCCCTGATCTATTGATCAACGGAAGGGAACCAGATAAAGGGCAATTATATCGGAAGATGTGATTGAACGAATTACGGCAATTCCAGATCTCTGCGTGAATCATTACGTGAGAAAAGAACAAAGCATTGTAGGAAACCTAAATGGGTCAGTGTGTTGGGCAGTGTATTACCTTATTGCATGGAATACGTTCATTGCCTAAATTTTAGGATAAACTAAGATATTTCTCAGGATCTGCTTACATGGGATTTAAAGCAATACCAGCAGCACAAAGCACTGTACCCTCTTTCGTTGAGCTCACAAAAATAACTCTTTAGCAAAGAACTGCCGTGTTCTCATGCTGAGTGTGTATATAACTGCTATAGTATTACATATAGAACTGCACGCGTCTGTCCCTTTACTACATGTCATAATATATAACTATGCCTCAGTTGCAGCCAGTATGTAATTCTGCGCAACCCTCCCCAAGCTTTTTACATTTTCAAGCTATCGCTATAAAGTTTAGAATAACGCCGAAGGCCGACCTTTCTTATTCACCACCATATCTCGAAATCGAGCACCTATAAATAATCATTGTTATATAACACCTCTACGTTCGAACGTCCTTAGGGGTCGTTTACTTCGGCCATAATTCTACAGCGCGCCTGACGCCAATATCATTTGCGACGCAATTTTGCTATTCGTTCATTATCGTCTTGCGTCGGTTATTTTCGTCGTAGCGTCAAAGCCTCTTTGTTCGTTTGGACGACGCAACGTCCGGATGGCCAATCGACTCCACAGCGAATATAAACGATGGCCATCGAGAGTCGGTGAGCCAAAGGCAAATATTAGCAGTTGTCCCGCATCGAGACGCGAATTGATGCATGATCCCGACGACGACGACGACGACGTCACCTACGGCTATGCCATCAGACCGGCCTGGATGGACATCCGGTGACCAAATCTATCGCCCGCCGCGGTCGACGTCGAAAACCGAAAGTCCGGGCGGATTGCTCGCGTCTGAGCGGAGCCCGTCGACGGCGGGGCTCCTCTTCCTTCACTATCAGGCCAGGCTACATGCATCATTTTATACATATGGAAGCCACGGTAAATTCCTATGGTTTTTTTTTTTGTTGAATCGCCCACGAGCGATGTTTCATTCGCGACCGTTATCGTCGCGTCTGTGGATACCGGCCGCGTACTGCCGGGGCATTGGCCAATACCAATGGATTGGTCGACATCTACCACCGCACAGCCCGCCAAACTGGTCGTCGGTTCTCTTCACGCCCCAGAAGAGGCAAGTGAAAGCGGCCGCGTGCCGGTATCGCCGAAATGTGTGCCAGCTATGTGGGGACGTTAAAATCAGCTGGTCAGGTTGACCGGCAAGATGCGGCCCTTCCCGCAGGGACGTACACTTCGCAACAGGGCGAAAGACTCGGGAATGGCCGATCTTGGCAAATGAGATATACAAATACCCCAGCCACGAGGGCAGGGGGGAGAGTTACAGACGGAATAAACGATATAGATCAGAGTCATCACCAAGTTACGTTACGTCATTCGTTACGCTCGCATGTCTATGTGATGTCTGCGACTATGAGACGCGATGGTATTCAAATAGTGGAACATTAGCGCCAAGGGCGTCGACAGATGAATCGAAGATGATGAGAACGCAGAGGGCGAGGAAAGCGTCTTCGGTTTTTCGATCGGTATCTCGATGCAAACACATACTCATCATGATCCTTAAAAAACGTTATGTACTGCTTACACTGGCGGTCTGATTTTTGTCACTGACTTGTTTACGCTGACATCGATGCTATTTGGAACGTTTTAGCGGATAGTGGCTGTTACCTTTCATATTATGCCCAAAAAAGTTAGGGTCAAAATAATAAATTGTATGTGTAACATCTGCTCCAGAGTACTGTTTGTTTATCCTCTGATGACAAAGACACTCCTTGATAGTTATGAGGAATTTTATTCAATCAAAGTACATTTTATTTAACCAAGAAAGTTCGCACCCTCGGTAGCTGAAGGAATTACTTCGGGACTACGCGTCTGAAACGGATTAAAAGTTGGTGAATCGAGCACTTAGCACTGCATTGAAATCTCTGATGTAAGCCGTGTGCATCCGTATCTTAGTCCTATAGAGTTGTGACTACTTGAGTAGTTTTCATACCACTATTTTTTAGCCAACCGTGTTCTTTTAGACAAGAGAACGACACATACACAAATGATATAATGTCACCCCGAGTGATATGTTGCCAAGGTGGCATACTTGGCAGTGCCAACTCATCAACCGTTGAAAAGAGGTAGCCTGCATTATAATTAAATAGATTCGCTCTCATACAATCCGGTCGATATATTCCCACTGAAATTGTGTTCGACCCATGCTGCGTGACTTAGGCTTTCAAAGTGACACGTCTCGCACTGAAAACGATTAACTTTGGAATTATGCTTCGCGTGCCGCTTAATTTCGAACGTCCATTCAGTAGGAAAGATTTAGATTGAAAAAGAGCTAACGAGCTACCACTCATCCGAATGGCATCAAGATTGTCGGGTTGCATCGCTGCATACAGGCGTACGGTGTAACTCACGACTGACATTAGGTTAATGTTCAGAAATTGCGCATTCTTGAAAAAAACATTGATCGGAAATGGACAGGGAAAGTTTTACTGATTTTTCAAGTGAGCGTCTTCTCCCGTCCTCCACTATTGCTAAAAACCACCTTCCAGCAGGTTCCGTCAAATTATCAGTCGACACCTGATTCCCCAATCTCATCCATGTGACATCGAATAATGGGTGATGGTCAGGGTTTTCTTCCTGACACAGTGCCAAGCAGACGATCAACGGGGAGAAACAACTTCAGCGAGTTATCTGTGATCAGCCGAGCAGAGACCCGATAACCATCGTATGCCGTTTGGGAAAAGGGCGTGAACGTGCTGCTGATCTTCAAGATCTACCAGACAGTCTATCAAGCACATCTCATTTAGCAAGTGAAACTTTGCACCAGCACCTTACCGGTTCGTACGTCCTAGCTTGTTCAATTCTTAGCATTTCTAGCATAGATTTGAAGCCCGGCCGCAGACAAAATAACACTAGTCGGCGATCACAGTTACCGATTGCACTTAGTATAGTGCCTGCATCCTGCTATTTTTAATGTCGTTTAGTATTGTATCGGTTGATACAGATTGGGCCGGCGCTCGCCTAAACCGCAGCTGATGGTGGTGTTGGTCAAGCCGGATTGATTTTGCCATCCATGTTAGTTGTTGTCCTGGTCTTCTACATCAGTCTTGATGTCTATGTGGCCAGCATAGAAAGTTGTGACGAGGTGCCTGGTCGCGTTGTGACAGAGCCGACGAAGGATGGCCAAAATACCAGTCCTGGCGACAGCTAGACAAACCGATGGGCATATACAGCATTCTGGTGTGGACCTGCCTGATTTTGATGAAGTCCCAGTTGCTGCTGCTAGTGCGATTGCTTCAATTGGCGCCATTGTTACTCGCACTTGTCGCCGACAGCATCGTTGTCGTAAAATGCGGAAATCGCGGCGACTGTCAATCGTGTCGGGTGGCTGAGACGACCGGTTTGCCATAACACTCATCTAGGATGAGGGTGGGATGAACAATGGATAAGCTAGCTTTAGTTAAGCGGCACAGGAGTTCAATGTGCTCCACCGCGGCCACAGTAAACAGAAAGGAGGACGAAATCGAACTAAACCGGTGCTTGCACAGCTCGCGTGACCCCACCGCCCAGCATCAGCCAAATGAGACATTGGCGCCACTCTGGTTGTCGCCGTTGTGACTGTTCGGCTTTGGAGATCCTACTCCGGGCAGGCATCACTCACGGCATCAATCGATCAATGTCGACTTCCCCCTCACGCCCCTGGTACGGCAGCGAAATGTCGATGTAATGTCCCTTAGAATTATAACTAGGCGCATTTTGATGATTCGATATGTTCTAATAGCCGCCTTTATCATAGTAGTTCGACCGTGCTAAGTAGAGCTGCATCTCTAGACTGCGCCCGTTACCTGAAGGAAACAGGTACAAACTATTCGCGTATCCATTAAGCTGGGAACGAGACGTTTGCGTTAACGATCACTGTCAGCTGCGCCTATAGCGTTTCTTAGTTGACTCTCTTACGATTGGGTCAATCCAAGCTATTTGGGCCGGACAAGCGCCCGAGGCTCAGTCCGACTTGTAGAATTGAGCAGCGATTCATTCGAATGTGCTACGGATGGTATGAGCCCTATAATTCGTTCAGGTTCGGGTTTCAGCAGGCTTTATATTTGATCTGTGAAAGATCTGCGGGGCGATTGATTTTCGTTCGACATCATGAATTATATCTATGTTGAACAGCCGAACCTTATTTTTAAGCTACGGGGAAAACAATCAATTGATGTAGGTACCTTAACTGGGATTTAGCTGAATAAGGTGCCGTCCGAATTATAAACACCTTCAACCCTCTCAAGACACGATTTCCAAGAAGTTCTAGCTCGCTAAGAAAGGCGTGTTAATGTACTGGGAGTAAAGGGGGTAACAAGGGCTTGAAGTTATGTTGATTATTTAAGAAAATATCATGGTAAAGTTCAACGGTGTGCCAGTGAAGGTAAAATTTGGCATGTAAAAGCTCTGACCGTAAAATGGCAACAGACGATCGTGATGTGGTTCACGACTATTCAGTCCCTTAGTCCAGTGAAGGCTTACAACTACTGTCTTGAAAGCTTAAACTGGAAAGTGGTCGCACTTCACGCAAATAATTGCACTGAGGCTGTATAGACAACTGTCAAGCTGAGAGGAGATTTCAGCTGTCGACTGGGTAAATACGTCACTACGTAAGGTGTATATATATATGTATCAACAGTCATTGTTGTTTTTAAGCATTTTCAACGTAATGCTTAAGTTTAGCCACCTACTTTCTCTAACATCGTCTTCCTTTGTAAGATTTCGCTGCGTCGCCACCGTTTAAAAATTTTTGCTGGAATAAATTGGACATTTATGGCATTTTCATCAGTTTTTCATGCCTTCCACTTCATGAAGGCGGGTCCAAATAGACAAACGTTATTCGCCGTCATGCAGCCTAATAAATGAGTGGATGAACACAAAGAACTGATAGCGCGTTAGAACTGATAAGGCAGTAGTACATCCTCAAACAGAATTGACCGCTCATCTTTAATTTTAGCTTATGTTGTTACGCGCGCTTCAATGTCATTTGAATCGTTTTCAATTCTTTGTGGTAATATCTAAAGGGTAGCTTAGAAGTATGTTGTTTAACTGTTATAACTAAGACGATTCAACCGAATTATTTTCTTATTAACAAACACTTACGTGGGATACGCGTCATGGCTTTATTGGCGACTCTTTTTAAGCTTAGCTCATATATTGACTGTCCTACCTCATTCAATCCTCAAAATAAACGTTCATGCATTGCCAAAATGTCTGTTACTTGGCTCAACGCGCTAGCTGTAGCTGGGAGTAATATAGGTGAGACACCTGCATTCAACCCCGCGCTTAGATAATGCCGAGTGTATCCTACACACGCCAGATGTTCCGAAATGTTGCCTACAAATCTACACGCAAGCAAGCCTACCCACTTCGTACCCTTCATTCTTATCGTGCGATTAAAATGGAATCTAGCTCATTTGATGCAATTTGTCTGATTTCGAAACAGGGAACAGGTTAATATTTTTCAAGTTTCACCCTTATATCATCTATTGTCGTAAATTTTCCATTTTGCGGTATTGTTTACCCTTCCCTAAAAAACTTGGTGGGTAAACCAGCCAAGCAAGTGCTTACCGGGACTGACTTTAACCGCGCGAATGCTTTCGTAGGGTTCGCTCTTTCGAGGAGCTGCATTCCTTCAACGTTGGTAACCCAACGTGTTCACTGATCGACTTCCGATAGGTGGATTGGTTCCAGTGGATTGGTTCCAGTCAGGTGAGTTCAGCAAAGCTGTTGCCTTCAAGTGTAGCCCACGCGAGGCTTAAATGCATAAAATAAAAAGCTCAAATATATGTCCACATTTGGCACGTGTAAGAGTACACATACGGCTCTATCCAGCTAATCAAGCTCTAAGCCATTGCGGTTCCGCACGTATGCATGCTACAGTAATGCCTATACACAGCGTCTCGTCATGTCGGCGTATGTGATGAGTCTTTTGCGGAAATTTATAGTTTGGAAAGCTACGGATTTGAATTTTCCGCGTACCTTGGCTTCCTTACCGTTCCATCTTACGACGCTAGCATCGTGTGGCGTTTGTTAGTACAAATTCGATTAGCTAAATATTTGCTGCTCGGTGAAAGAACAAGTGCACGGCGCTCTTGCTGCTTCTAATGCTGTTACTGGGACGCAAGGAGTGGTAACGGGGTTTCAATCTTTGACAGTCTGTACATAAATGCGAACTACCGTGTTTGTTTTTCATCTCCTTATTCTACACGTTCTCGTATAGAATCCAACGCCTACAAGACCTTCTACCTGTCAATATATGTGTACAAGCAAAGGTGACCAAAAAGTTGCCCAAAAATCGTGTCAAGATTCCTACTGCAACGATCTTTGATCGTATATCTTTGATTACCGAGACAGTGATTCATTGTGTCAATGAGGTACACCTGTTCGGAGAAATGATATCGCCGGCCAACAGAACCGCCAGTGACTGCTGCTACCCTATACGACACAAAAAACGACATCGGACGCGATTGACAAATTTTGTGAGACACATCGGGTCGCCTGGGTCGTCCTTCCGCGCTGCTTGTTAACAGCCGATTCTATACGGGGGATCCCTTGAGGTTCCTGATTCTCTGAAACCGAAAGCGGAGCCAGACGGCAGCCAGTTTTTCTATTCGCTCCGATCTCCGACACAAATCGTGGCGTCGTCGGATCAAATTTGCCGACGGAAGGCACTCTCTTCTTCGAACACCAAATCCACACGATGTGATGGGGAATAGCTCAACGAACGGTGCTCGGCCCCGTTACGGCGACTGGGAGGGGGTATTGGCAATATAATTAACTATTGTTCACAAGAAAGGAAACGGAACCGTTTTACAAGGCCATTAGGAAACCCGGCAGGGTCTGTGAAGCGCGAAGTGATACAACGCCAAACAAGTTCACTTATCTACTATTAAATGTTAACTAACAACATCACATCATCATTTATTACGTTTTTGTTACCTGGCTGACAGTTGTCTGAGTAATGGGCTGTTTCATCGTTATGGATATTACACACGCGCCTTGATACGGTTTCGCTAGAATGACCCACTTATGTAACCTAATCACCTAGCAGTCAAACTAATTGGGGCATTGCTGGCCAACTGCTATGTATGTGCTCTGCTTAAGGGGTATCTGCCTCAAGACGGTGCTGGTCTATTGCCGTCGAAGGTTAACATATTGCGTTGCTGAATTTGGAAGAGGTATACTTGTTGGCTATATTCTATATACTAATTGTAGAAACAACATGATCATTAGGGTTACCAAATGAAAATGCTTACTCACTTGCCACATGTATCTGTTGCAAGCGACACCGTTCACAGGGGAATACGACGGCAATAATAATACTTGTAATGAGCCATTCATAACACAAGTCAGATCCTTACATCAGAGAATCACGCATTTCCTCTGTGTTTACAAATCCATTTCTGATTGTTTTGGCTAACGCTGTGGTTACCACAGACAACACACATCTATAAGTATCTTTATTAGGTATGTTTGCCTGGTTGATTGCTCATAAAAAAAGTTCACAGAAAGTGTCCAGTGGGTTCATTATGACCTTTGTGTGAGTCGGCCTTTCATCATCGGAAGTCCTCAATGCTACGTCTGGACTAACTTGGTCTTGCAAACGAGTGAGTCAATGTTGAACTTCACTATGCGTGTGTCTGTGTATGTGATGGTAGGGTAAGAGGTTAATTTGTGTAACGTAAGCCCAGCTTCAGGGCAAGCAGTATACACGCAAAAACCACGATTCATATAAAAAATCCAGGGTTTAACAACAAATCATAACCTCGCCAAAAATATAATGGACGATCTTAAACTGGATTGTTCACGAAGGTGGTTAAAGTGTCTCGTGCTTTGGCGTATGATTCGGAAGGTCCAATATTATACTGACTTGTTCCCGGTGCTGCATTTGAGCGTTTGGCTGGGTTCTGTTACACAAACGAAACACGCGAGTGGATGCTAATTAAAAACGATTTCTCTAATGAAATCTCGCTTCATATGTGTCGGTATCAGAAGCTCCGACGCATTGCTTACAGCAAGCTCGCCACTAACGTGGTGAAAGCTGGTGTGCTTTTACCGATGTAATATATTGAACTGTCATAACTTCATTTTACATAGATTGGTTGAGGTAAATCGTTGGGATACAGAACGGTTATGATCGTGATGCTGCTAATGACAATGGTAATAATGAAAAAGTGTTGCCTGTTTAAAAGAATTGTCCTGCATTTTCATAAAACATATTATTCAAGGAAAGCATAACGAGGAAGCCGTACATATTACTGAACAAATGGGTGTACGCACATGCTTAAACTGAGGCGATTGATTGCATTAGTAAGATATAAATAGGCGAAGTAATACGGAAAAAATTAATTTCCATACTATGATAAATTGAGAAAGCGGTCAATACCTATATGAAGCAAAGCGCCACAATAAACAGCCTTCCAAAAAGTGACTTCATATTGTTAGGAAATTATGTGTACATGATTGAGAATTTAAACATTTTGAAGGAAGTTAATCACTAAGTCTTCTCAGTGTAGAAACTATTGCAAAATTATTTAGCAGGTGATTTAGTCGGATTCCACCGTTCCGGGCCTATACTCCTCAAGACATTCAGTGTGAAAAATTGATGTTTAAAACGATTTTCATAACCCATCGAATGCGGTACTGCCCAAGTTAAAAGTAAGTGGAGAACCGAAAGAATATAGGGTATAGTCCGAGACAGCCCTGCGGCAAATAGCCTATACTTTAGTCATATTTTGAAGAAAGTCATAATTGAGAGTGATGAGAGGCCGTCACTTTTCCCATCAGTAGTTCAAAAGGACGCTTCAAAGATCGCTCTCCCAGTGTCCAATATCTAGCACCTTTGCTAGAACGATGGATTTTTGTAGCAGTATTGATACGCTCGAGAATTGCAACCTGTTCAATGATATTGGTATACTATTGGTTACTGAACCGTATCTACACAAACATATACCTGACTTCTCTTAGAGGTAATGCTATATCTTACACTGTACGGCAAAGTTACGCGATGCTCAGGAATAACGGCGGTGCTTTATCAGTTAAAAAACACATAAATGCAATCTCTCAGTCTAAAGGACAATGTTGATTCTGTGACGTCAATATCTATTCACATTAACATATGTTTGGGACTATTTGAGCAACTTAATTGGTGGAGCGCTAGAAATCAAGTAGATGATTTGGCGTTGCCACTGGAAAGGGTACGTCGGTAATGTCACAGATATATTCAAGGTGGGAGTTCTGGAAATTTCAATTAGAGCTATGTTAATATATACGGTGCCGTGATCGTGTACTACAGTACGCTTTTACTAACACGTGCATAAGAACTACCTATTGTCATTAGTAAGTACATAAGTACCCTAAAACGCTCTTAAGTTGATGGATTTTTTACACAGTGGGTATGAAATTACTTTTATACATAATTAAAAAGACGCTGTTTTACAGAGCGTCTGGAGGTGTTGAAATTTGAACCGCTTATATTCTAGTAACAATATCACCATCAATATGAAAATTATCATCACTTATGGTTCTGCCTAAGATTGTTAATGTGAACCCCTTGAATTGCTCGTATTCAAACGACGTTGTAAGAGGAGTAAAACCGTCGTGTTTATACCTTGACAATCGATGATGAAATGTGATGTGAATATGGTTTGCGGCTATTTGTAAGAATCCCCAGGAGATGCTTAGATAGACATTTTGCAATTCGCACATTATATATTGCTTTCAGTGGCGGTCGACTTGCTCGGGTGGGCGGAGGCGGAGCGATGTCGGAACGTACCCTATCGCAGTCAACAACGTCGCTCGTTCGATCAAAGTCTCTACGACTGCCATCGAAAAATAAGGATGTGATTCAAGTAGGTACACAACCGAAACAGAAAACGAAAATATATTGCATTTAAAGCAGCTGAGTCGTGTATAATGATGAAAGTTCAACAACACCGATACCTAGAAATTCACCTCGCAGCCTGATTTTTCGGACGCTCCACCAAAATCACTCGATGATATGAAGACGAACTTTCTCTTTCGAATTTCGGTTTCTATAGTTTGCTAGGATGGGAATCACGGATTTGGCTTCTTTCTGAAGTCTATTCCATATGTTTGTAAGAGCGAAAATGTTGATCATTAAAAACGCATGTTCGATACGTGGTAATGTGGGATGCGGCCACCTTGCTAACGTTTCTAAATTTTCGTCCTTTCTAGGAGAACATTCGGAATGTGTCATCCCTGTCGCGAAGTGGATCTCTTAGAGATCACAAGAAGAACAAGGATCTTGTCGGAGTATGCCGGGACGACAGCCTGCTCCATGGTAGCACAGTCATTTCCGGTGAAGGAATCGCGCGATCAGATAAAGATAGTATTCGCGCCCTCTCAAAAAGTTGTCATGGCTCGCTCGGTAAGCACGGAAACTAACCAAGGGATAAACACAGAGTTAGGCGACTGCCTATAGTCGTATCTGGAAGAAAAACGAGGCTCTTAGACGATACGCCTAATTCAAATAAATTTATGGGTACAGCCAAATCAAACCTGTTCGTCCATTGAGGCAGGTCAATTAACCTTTAGCCAAAGCATCTGCCTGTACGGTCAAAAAGGTTTAATGCTTTTGAAGTGAAATATGGGCATCATTTTTGCTAACGAGCTCACTCTAGTTAACGTGCCACTTGGTTAAGAAGATCGCCGCCCTGGAAAGATTTTATTCCAAGGCTCCGCCGTGGACGGACGGCTAACCTTATTTTACATCAAATGATTCAACTTCCTAATTTGGCCCAAGTACAAAATATTTTCCAACCTCATTTCTTATTAACATTTTTTAAAGGGAAATCTGCCGCTATAGAAATTTGGCCCAGATCTGAATTTGTAGGCAATGTTTTGACGCATCTGCTGGTATAGCCTGATTGCCAGGGTCGAGATCAATAAGCACGCCTTTTCTAAAAATAAAAGTACTCTAAAAATAACTAACAGGACATCAAAACAACTCATAAAAATTATTCATTTTGATTGAAGAAAGTTTTATTCAATTTATTTCTTCAAAAATAATAGTTTTTGAGTTTTTGTGCTAGCATGATAATATTTTAGAGAAGTAGAGAAACAATAGGTCAAAAACTATGTGGTCTAGGGTAATGCTTTTTAGAGGAGCGACTTAAAAGTTTTGGAATAGCCCATACTTTGTACTCTTTGAACTGTTTGGGAATTACACTCGAGATGAAAAAACCTTGTTTTCACGGCATTGCTTTGATATTCGTTGTGATCGCACAAACACTTTTTATAGCATATGTTAGAATTAATAAGTAGACATACTCAGAGTTATTTACCACGCATATGTAACTCCACTAAGATAACAATGTGTAGGCAAAACTGCCTATTTTTTGCTAATCAATTTCGTTGCCTCATTCCTTTTCAGAACGATTTTAACGTACGATACCATCCCGGGTGTAACTTGTCATCTGATCATTTCAAAGCTTCGTTTGTCATTGAAATTCTTTGGTGCTTTCAAGATCGTCAGTCACAACAGCAGTCCTTTTCCCTGTAACCCTTGTCTTGTCGAAATTGAGCACCCCTGAGGGCAGTGTCGTTTCCCACTGTAAGATCGTATTCATTCAAACAAAGAAACTTTAACAAAAATTATTACGGGTACTTTTACACTGATTCTAAGTGGCGGAGCTGTAAGATCTTTCATTTTCGTAATATTGTAAAGTCCTGCTCGATTCAACATTCCGATGCTGTGTGCCCGGCTGTCCATAACTCGCTTGTATTCGTCAAGCGGTCAGCGTTCGTTTCCTAATGTTGTTCGGGCGTTTGGCATCGCCGTCAACCATTACCACTGAGCTGTTTGGCTTGAATAATTGCGCTGCTTCCTCCGTTTTTGAGGGACGTTTATGCAAGTTTAGGGACTTTGTATAGAAAGGGCCAAAGGTCCTATTAAGCACTGTTTAAACTTATTTAGGTTTAACTGTGCACAGGCTCCACTGCGTACAGACCTTCGTGTTGTGGGTTCATTATGTCTGTAATTCTACGCAGGTACGTTGTTAGAGTTCGCAGTCACAGACAGATTGAAAAACCTACATGTATTGCATAGAGGCTCAAATGCCCTTAACGCATTTTACTGGTCAAGTCGGCCTGACTCGCGAGCGCCAATAATGTTCTCTGCCGTCTTAATACTTCTAAACTGGTAGCTAGCCGCTAATTTTGATCTGTATATATGAACGCTTTTTCGAATCTGAATCTCTTATGACGGATACCTATAGAATCAATATGCCAGTGGTTCCGAAAAAAGGAGGATTCTCCGACCAAACGACTGTTTGCCGGATGTGCATCTGCTTGCTGCTTGGAACAGATATCGTTATTGCACTGTTATAAAACACGATGCCACAATTACGGAAAAAAATTCGTTTGTAATTCGTGATGCGAGTTGGCAATGCCCTGTTAAAAGGGCTCTAGTCACGAAACAAGGACGTAATCTTACTATTATACAAAGCATTTGCTCTATGTAATTAGCAAACTGAATTATTGCTAAAGATAAAGGAAATCTTTAGTCACCTTAAGAACAAGCAACGTCAGTAGTTGAGTAATGGCCGCTTTTTGAAATACTGTAAGTAAGCAGATAAATTAAAGCTCCTATGTTTAGTCGCGTTTTTAAGCCTTTCCAGAACTTAACGAACTGTAATGAACTGACTGTCTAGAATAAAAGCGTGTCATCCGTTTGTTTATTGCAACTACTGTTTTCGAGGAAAGGACCTATGTCTAACTGTTGTTGATACAAGTCTTCATTTGATAAAAGGGTGCGATAGATTTCGAATCGAATGTTTCATATAAAAGCAGCAATAGTATATATGGTTCTAGCATATATGGGACTGATTTTGTCTGCAAACCTTTGACACATGTACGGATATTGAATGAATATATATATAGCTTTTAGAGATTTTCTTTAAGAACATTTACACACATATTTGTTGCAGTAGCATTATTATTCTTTCGTAGCTATCCTAGAATCCTTCTCCACATGCACTTTGTGACATATTCGTGTGTTTACTCATAACGACGAATGCATGAATGGGTTAAACTTTCTATAAGTCATATGGCCTTAAACTGATGTTATAATGCGTGAAGCAAGATTTAAATGAAACGACGACTTGATATGAGGTTCCATGAAACATGGATATAAGTCTATAAACCCCATCGAACTATGAACAAATTTTGTTCTGCAGATTTTTTGGATATTCCATTAGAATCAAGTTGATATATACATTTTAAATCGAAAAATTCGATTTCAAGACAAAATGAATGGTAGACGTACGCTAACTGTTCATTGGTTCTTGTGCCTGAATGTGATTTAGTCTTTGCCAAGTCCGTACATAGATTGCTGAAGAATGCATAAAAAATAATTCTAATAGCTTTCCTAAAGCCTGTACACCTACACAGCGGCTGTAGCTCTCAAGCGCAGAATTGTTTTCCTCTTGTTGAAAATTAAGACGTTGATGAAGAACTTAGATTTTTCATCTGCTATCGCTAAAAACCTTTATAGACATCTTGGTATACTGGTGAACTTATCTGCACGTTTAGACGCCGCGCTAGATCAAATTGTTAGTCTCACGCGTTTGAGGTATCCGTGGTTCTCGAAATTTACTTTGGTCGTATAAATCGCAGGGAGCAGCAATGGAGCTAGCCATGATAATAGCCTACGCCGCAATGGCTCTTCCGGAGGCTCGCTATCGTCCCGACGTCCATTCAACTCGCGAGCCGAACATTCAAGAGCGATTGCCCGAGCGTCCCCTGTTTCTCCCACTGGAAGCACTCCGCCGCCAAGGTAGCCGCTACATATTTTGCATGCTGTTCACGGTGTATATCGGGTGCTATAGGCCTTTACAAGTGAAAGCGAGGTAACTTGCGCACCTAGGTTTGCCGAAAATTGTCCGTTGACTTCATATGCTTCTGCCATCGTCTAGCTTCATTATATGAAAAGAAAACGTAGATATTAGAGTTTCAACGCATAGTCAACACTGCAACCACGTTTATTTTGAAACAACTGGATAGACCCTTTTGAGCACTCCCCAGTTGTTCCCCGAAATGCTTTGTTAGGCCTGTCCTCAGGTGAGGCTGCGAAACTCGGGGTAGTCCTTGCTGAATATTAATGGCGTATACTTTTAGGGAACGAGGTGGTCCTGAATTGAGGGAGACCAGAGAGATGCGAACGAACAATGGTCGGGATTATGCGGCTGATCTAAAATTGCTCGTTGCGGAGCATCTCAAACTTCAGCAGGAGTACGCGAGAGTTCGACAGCAGCTCGTCGAGAAAAATGTTGCGTCAACGGTTGAGCGCATCGAGCGGGGAGATCGCAGTAATGGACCAATGAGTCCAACTGCGGGTCAAAGGAGTCCCTGTGCTCCGAGCAGCCTCTCGGAGCTCAGCAGCATTCCTGAGCTTGACCCGCAGCCGCCCCAACAGTTAAACGACATCAACAACAACAGCAGCCACATTAACGGAAATGGCAAAACTCGAGACACGGTAAGCACTCCGGTAAAAAACCTATTCGGGGATCAAATCAGATTCTATGACTTCCCTGATTAGATTTGATCAGATGCATGTAACTGATAATTTCTGTTGGAATAACGATTTGCTGTATAGCGATTATCTTGGTTGCTTTGTCTTTGTATGAAATTAAAATACATAATGGCTCTGAATAACTCAATTTAGAGTTCTGGGTAACTAAAAAAATACGTGTGAATTACTAAAAATGAACGGATCCCTACACGAGATTCTCTCGTCGTATATCCCGATAATAAAAAAACGTTAGGAAACGAATAATATTGTGTTCATGATATATAATATAATAATACTGAGAAATAAGAGATATTGTTATAACTCACAGCGCAGGAAAGACGCAGTCAGATTCATGGATATGAGCTTTACCTTATTGGTCGATGTCATTATCAGCATAATTGTCTCTCTTCTCATTTAGCTTTTGTCGGTCCGCTGTTGCTCGAAACGAACTCGTGAGGATGTTGCAGTGGAGGCATACCGTCGAGAAGTCCTTCGTCTTCAGGAGGAGTTGCACCGGATGCAAAAATTGTATTGGAACCAAGTTATTCTTCAACAGACGAACTCACGACATCCTCAGGTAGACAAAAGAGGCAATCCTCCGAGCAAAGCCGTTGTGATAATAGGATTTGCTTTGGCAGTCATCTTTTTCCTCTGTAGTTACCTATAAGTATACGCTGCTTATTTAAAAGCGGCTTGCGTTTCTTGCAAAACAATGCACACAGGTCGCCAAGCCGTTTCCTAGGGCACATTTGCAGACATCGAAAATTACATGCGAAGATCATTAAGTCATTACACCACATTCCAAAATGAAAAACACATTCATTGAGAAGGACCAAATCATTGCACTATTTCCCATGTAACATTCCCAGAAGTGATCATGTCCAACTGCACTTATATATCATCAAGCTATCCTCAAAGCACACTTTGGAACATGGAAGCCAAAATCCGTGGGAAGAAATGATTTAAACGGGCCTTATAGTACACCCTGTACACGGCACTTATCTTTAGTTTTTTCCTTATAGAATTCTGTTCTAAAACTAAGATAGACAACTACAGAGAATACGTGGTATATGAGGACCTTCTTTTTACAAAAACCCTCAACCCAGCAACCCTTGAGGCAGTGGCGCGTAGTTCCTTGTTTAGAAGTTTGAAGCTATTAAATCAATGGACGATGTCATTTTTGCACAGTTTATATGAATGGTTTAACGACCTACTTGTTTGTTCATATGTTTGTAATGATACTTAAGCAGTTCGAATTTTTTCGAGGCTGTACCAGCAGCGAATATTGGTGATTGTTAAGTGTGCAAAATTAGCTGAAATAAACTAGATAACATGTTTAATGTGTCATGTACGAAATATTAATTTTTAGGAGAGGGACGGGTCAGGTATAATTGTAGTGGATCTACTGAACCAGCTAGAGGCCAATCGTGGAGAATTGCTCGAAAATCGTTCAAAGGTGAGATTTACAACGAATATGGTAGCTGTAAAGTGCCTTATTATTATTTTTATGCATGTATTTCCCTGCCGTCAGTTCTTCAATGACGGCCTCTGTACTACCGCGTAACCCTCAGAGAACTGCTCCATATCCATCCGCCGATCGAACCAAATGGTATCTCCGCGTGACATCTCACTGATTGCGGTTGTTCTCTACTGTACTATCACATTCCATTCCATTTGGCCTATGACGATAACGGTGTTGCAATATCATTGGATCTCTTGTCACCGACGCAGTCTTGCTTTTTAGATTGAGAAATCGCTAGTGTGCCTTTTAACCGAAGAACCCTTTTGATGATTGCGTTGAGCTCTCGGAGTACCAGATGAATCCAAAGGCGGTCTTGATAACAAAGCATGCGTAGGGTATCGATCCACGTCTACCAGTATTTCTAGCATTGTACCGAGTTGTGATAAGGCTGTTATGATATATCTTATTAAACCTATTAAATAGCTATGATATATCTTATTGGTTTTTGGCTGCGTGACAACAGCGGGCCTTTACCAATTCGCAAACCTTTAATGTGATTCGCAAAGTAAGGCCGGCCCAATTGGCACTGATATCACTAAACCCATTAATGTAGCAAAAAGAAAAAACAGTTGCGGCTGCGCTAAAGAATCAACAGACAACCGTTATTCAGGAGTCAGGGCGCCTTGTAAGCGAAGTCAGTGAAAATATAGCTCGGGCTGCGACACCTGAGCACGATGAAGAGAGAACTCCGAGAACAATAGAAACGGTGAAATTGTAATTTAGACGATTGCAATGACGATGTGAAAGATGCGAAAAAAGCATGTCGTGTTTTGGTCTTTCATAAGACTTGAAATTGTGAATGGCTTCAATATACAAGCTATTTTAAGATAATTTCCTGTCTTCTGGTAGTAAAACAATGAAACTTTATCCGTACTCCAAGCTGCAGCCCAAATTTGGCGTGATCCATGTTTGAACAAAAATTTCTGAGGAGGAAAAAAGTTATGGACCTCTCGATGCTTTTGAGCATTCCGGTTAGTACGCAATGAGGAGAGCTGCCATTCAACTGGGCCAGGATCACAGATGTAAACAGGAGGTTTACTGAAGATAAAGCTCTGCTGGCCCTAATAGCTTCTGGGGTGATCGTGGTCAACCATGTCGCTGTGATTTTTAAGGCGCCGCCTAGTGAGGTATTTCAGGCGTATGCTGAAACTTCCACGTTTTGCTCATAAGTGTCAAAGGCTGTCAAAGGCTGCATATAAAAATACAGAGAGTCAGATCACATGGCTGCCAGCTGTTACGACGTATCAACAGGTAAATTTTAAAAGGCTTCACTCGTCCAATTAGTCATTCTGTGCTCTAAAAGCCTACAAGATGGAAAACAAGAAACGTGTATAAAACGCTGGCTTCGGCAGCGAGTCATGTCAGATAGAGCACGCGGATGCCAACAATGCCAAGGTGGTAGATATTTCGTCGTTACCCTCTCTCTATGCTGTAAATTTTCTCCGGCGATACAGAACTCTCCATTGGAGGCTTCCGGCTTTTATTGGCGACGTGACGGTGCCTCCGTTGAACAGTTCATTGATGAAGTTCGTAGTATTAACTGGCCGGCAGTGTACGACGCAGCTGAGGCGAACTCGGAAGCTTGGTGCATTCGCGTGTGCTTTACGACCGGAGGAGACACGTAGGTGCACGGGTCTGATTCCCGCCGTTGCATTTTTTTTAGTAATGCAAAAGCGGTTCCGTGGACGTGGGTTGATGGTCAGCCTTAAAAATATTTATTACATAGACACACCATTTGAGACTTTCTTTGAACTACTTTATCGCGAATTCAATTGTTGCTTTGAGGTTATTTTTAATAAAATTTTTCATTAAATTAAATTCGAACTTACTGAGGGTTTCCGACGGTTCAGGCGTAATGTTGGTGAGCTTTACACCATAAGTGCACCTTAGAACAATTTAAGGCGGTTTATTACTGTAAATTCCAACGCAAAAGACAGGGCTTATCAAGACGCCATTTTTTAGAAACCGCTTTATGTAGTTGAAGCGCAACACCTCCCTACTATGGAAGTTCATGGTGCATCCCACGGTAGAGTTAAATACAGAGCTATTCTCTCACTTCTGCTCGACCTCAATTCCGGACTTCAGCTTCAGAGTCTTGAAATTTAAACAGTGCTTGAGGATGCTATAACGGGAGGAGCGACCAGTATTTGCACGATTACTATTTTTACAATTGCCAATAGTCAACATAAAAGTAAGCGGTCGACTAGTATACATAGATAATGTAGCGGTGGATCGACAGTTGGGTGAATGATATATGGAAAAACATGGTAGGGCTAAAAATAAATGGGCTAGCCTTTCAACCGTTTCAACCTTGAATGACGCTTATTCCAATGACAGCCATGTATAAGCTACTCAGCCATTCTTGTTAAGGAACAGGAATACAAATATAAATCCAAGGAAGTTAAATAAACGATTCACTGTCTAGTAATGATTAAAATTTTAATATACATGTTCTATTATTAGTCGTAATTTACAGTTAATCAATATTGATTACACATGAATTACTGACACACTGATACAGGGAATCATAAGAAATCCAAGTGTGCTTCTCAAGAGAAGAGTGTTCCGGTGACTCGAACCGATATTATACATCTTTAAAAGCTTATCATAAATTGCACCATACTCACACATAATTACGTACGAAACGTATGTTTTCTATTATTATAAGTTTTTTTATCCTTTTGCTCATAGGTTCGCCGTCTGGAAGAGCAACTGAATGCAAGCGTTCGAGAAACCGCCTTATGTCGTGACGCATTGCGTGACTATCAACTTCAGTTGGATGAGCAGAGCAACTGTGAGCGCTCGTTGAAGCGGCGGCTAGCCGAGGCAATGGATGAGCTTCGCGAGGCCCGAGAGGCGCTCCAGTTTGCGGAAGACGAACTCCGTTCCATGGCAGCGACTGACCCTGTACCCACCGATGCGCCTATTGCAACAGCGCAGCAGCAACCAGAGGAACAGCAACAGTCGCCTACGCGAGAGAAATCGTTGAAACAGAATAGTGAACGGACCCCACCCGATGGTAAAGTGACACATATATTCTAGAATATAGGATTAGCGGTATTAATACGCCATTAGGCCTTTCACATGTGGCTGGATTATGGCTAGCTAGCCAACAACAAATTTCACTACGGCCCGCTCACCTGCTGCGAAAAACCGCGCGACTCGAACTGTGCATTTTATGGCGTTTCGATATACGCAGGAAAGTCCCACCAGTCTGGAAGCGTCAATGGCGGCGCGGCCGAGGCGCTGTTCTACGACACCAGCGAAAAGGAAAACAAGGACAACGCCACGAATCAATCCAAAGGCAAGGACAGCTGCGGTGATCAGTGGCGTTCACTTCAAGCGCATCAGGTACGCTAAGAGGCAACGAAATAGATATTCGTTTTGGGAATTGTTCTAAGTCGGGTTAGTGTAGTCGCTTGTCTCTTTGAATTTCCGTAAGAGCTGGGGTCGCTTTCTTGAACCAGATGCAATGCGTTCGGTTGCTGGTTACAACAAACGCGACAGACAATATGATGTAACTTCCCAGAATATTTATGTATGTGTTTGAGTAAAGCATGTCAATCAATTTCAAAAACTAAAAAAAATGTATAATTGAAGTCATCCCCGATCATATAAATTCAATAAAAATTTTGCTAAAAACGTCGATTATTTAGGGAACTTTGATCAATTTATAGCAAACGATGGAAAGTAGTTCTAACAAATGTGAGAGACAGAGAGGAAGAAAGATAGAACTTTTATAAAAATGCGTAACTAAGCCGTATTTTTATCTTATATACAGGTGATCGTTGAGCTTTCCCGGCAGTTAGAAGCCATGGTGCGTGAGGACGGACGATTCGCTGAGGACCACCTGGATCTCTCCGATCTTGAATTGAAACGCGTGGTAGAGCCGGATAGTGTTCTGCATTACCCCTCTTTGCCATCCAATGTAGATAAGTCCACTGCACCTATCAAGCAAACAGAGGAAGCAGCTCAAAACGCGGCTCTCGGCTGGGCACGACGAGGTCTTGCGGGTCGACGCGTCCTGCGGGCTCGTCTACTGGATAAAATGAAAACTGCCCAGGATCAGATGTGCGTACAGAAAAAGATCACAGCTTGCCACCAATCTTACCCAACGAGTGTTGTATCCCTTACTGTTGAGTTTAATTATAAGAAACATAGACACACGATTTTGTAGCATCTTAATAGATCTACAACACACTTCTAGGTATACCGCAAAAAACCTAATAATTAGAGGTGTTTGTCAGCTGTTGTTGTCAAAAACTTGTGGCGTGTCAAATTCGAAATTTACTCCATATAGACTAAATGTAATGTTGTTTCGCTATAATAGATCTTGTTGTATTTCTGTTTACTGCGTGAATCATCCTGGTTTCACAGCGTTGAACTCAAGAACAGTCTGGATCTGATGTGTCGTCGCCATTCTGACTGTGAGGAGCTCGTTCGTTCCCTTGAGCTTAAACTAGAGCAGGGTGGGAGCGAGATAGCAGGACTGCGATCGCAGTTGTTGCGTGAGCAGGACGAACACCGAAATGAAATCCAGAGTCTTAAAAAGCAGATTGACGAGCTCAGCAGCAAGAACAGGTTCGTTGAAAGCCTACTACGAATGGCAGGCTGGTTTTCATGAATCCGTACCGCTTACTTTCTTTGTACTTGATCAGCGCAGTGGAACCTCACTTCTTTAAAGGTGCGCCTGTATGTACAGATATCAAATATGTCAACAGCAATGACGTACAGCAAAATACAACTCCTATAGCTTGAAGTCCATGACATTCAGCGAACGCTATGCGGTATTAGTGATTCAACCCACGTATATTTTGGAATTGAAAATTTAATAATGTTCGTGAAAGAGCTTTGAGGAAATCATCGTTTGTTCTAACTTAACGATAAACTTCATATTCCACCAGTATAACTCCAAATTCATACATCCACCGTAACAGAATTGATGTCAAATAAACGAAATTTCACCATCCGAGAACGTGGCCCAAAATTGTTAGCCGTACTTTGTTGAATTAGATTATTCTCGTAATGATTGATATTTACGTTATCTGCCGCACCGTCATAGGTCAAGCTGCTGCCGATCAGACACGGTGGATGAACAACAGCAGTCCGTTGCTGAGCATTATCGAATTCGACACGACGAAACCACTTCGCAGCTTTGCAGAAACGGCCCGACGCCTTCGGATATTGATGGACCCGTCACGATCAGTACGGCCGCTCTGCAACGGGACAACATTTTGCTGAAACAAGAGGTACACAAGCAGGAAGTATATGTACAGTTTACAATTCACTTTAGCAATTCGCTATAAGTCGTCTTGGCTGTAATCAGTGATGACGTACGTCTTCGTACAGACGAAAAGGATCTAACACAGAGAAATTAGCTCACTGCGAATATAAATATGTTCTGTGCTGGGTACATTGTTATCATGTACAAAAGATCCGCAAATTCCTCCTGACAGTTCTTAAGGTACAATCGTAACAAAACTACCATGTTTCTTCAAGTACCGTGTACTTGAAGAAATAGAGCCACCGGTTCGGGTGTGCTTAAAACTACGACACTGTTTATTTCCTGATGAAATAATCTAATCAAATCGAGAGTCGAAATAGTGTGCTTTCAAAACGTATGGGTCCTAGCAGCATTCAATATCGTTTAGTACATCTTGTTGTAAAAAGTTCTTCCATTATTTCATACCTAAACAACTGCGTTCGCATCGTCGGCTAAACATTAGGTTGTCGCTTACTTGCTTTTTTGTAGAAAAATTGCAATATTTGTATTTTGTGCTATGGCTAGCTAGGGAAAATTGTTAACGTAAGTTGTTAATTTTCCCAAAAAATATCTTGAAATTATTCATTTCTACAGACACTGGCGGATTAGACTCAGATGAGTCCGCTAAGATTTAATAATTCTTAAATAGTAAAGCCGTGACATCATATGTGGCATTTAGTAGCTTTTGGTCAAGGTCAGCTCCTATCCGTAGTGTACATCTCGGAGTTGACATGTCCTCGTTTCGTTAGATTAATTAATGCATGGATCGCGGTTTACAAGATTTATCTCAAACTAAAAAGTTTCCATCCATAAAAAGAGTCTAACAACTTGTTCTTCGTACTTTCGTACCACTATTGCTGTACTATCCACAACTCCTAGTGTGGTAGGTAAGACTGTACAGTGTGAACCATATGAACTTTAATCGCGCCGAGTGTCGTATCTGTGCTCAACTAACCTTTGCCTGATTAACCGATAACAGCCATAATACCTTGCTCTACAAGGCACGCTTAGTGGTTTGGTAACGCACGCGTTCTTACGCTTGATATATTAACATCCATTATTCTCCGCATTGTGTATTTATTGAATGCCCCACTTACGTAGGTTCACGGTAACAAACAGATAGAACAACAAACAGATAGACAAACGGGTAGATAACAAATAATTTGTTATCCTAGTAACCTGCCCAATAGGGTGTCTTTCACGAAGCATTTAACCCGTGTGATAAGTGGATTATACCAATTTCCTAGTCTGTGACGACTGAGCCTTTCGCTTAACGTCACCATCAGATTTATACTCTTCCAAAATTAGCTCAACAGGTCACCACTACAATTCCTACTCAACGGCAATCGTTGGAATGCTAAATGTGCGAGAGCTTTAGCTAACTAAATATAAAGGAGCGAATCAAAAGGAAATCGTTTCGTTTGTATGCCACGGCTGCGGAGTTTATTGTGAAAACCTTGTGGGATATTTAGCAAGCCCAGAGTACAAGAATGTTACAAGTAGGTTGCATTCCTATAGACTACCAACAGAGTAAATACACGTGCGCTTGTAAATGTAATAATTATACGCTGCAAAAACTTGTTGAAAATAAGAGCTTAGGATGCGACCGGCTGGCCTAGTCGGAATTTCCTGTTCGGCTACTTGGTAAGCATTTGAGATTGGACAGCCTTGGAATGTGCACGCAAAAGTCTAATAACGATTCGAAACCTGCTTGGTATGTCCGCTTAAACGTCTCCACAAGATGTCAGATATGTGCTAAAATAGTTATTTTACTACAAAAGGGCTTATCAAAAAGCAACATTCTAATGATAGTGTGCATAGCATTTAAACATCAATGATGATTCTGCAAAGTAAATAAAACGGTGAGCAATAAAGGTATGTAATAAAGGTAATAAAGAAAAATCACGCTAGATTAACAAGCTGGCGAGTGTACAAAGCTGCTGAGTACGATTTCCTAATACCCATTCTTTTTAAATCATTGACAAATGCTTAGTGCTTTTTTAAAAAAAGTACATTGGCGATAAAATTACTTAATAACTTTCAGTTCTCAGTATAATACGAAATAGCTTAATATGTATCAAAGATGACGCAACGACAACCGCTCGTAATGATAAATGTATGTTTAGAAATTCTGGATTTTCGAATTTACCTAAATCTGAAATCCTGCTGTTTGAAGGATGCATGTGTGCCAACCTATAACTACAAGTTCTTGAAATGTCGTCCTGCTATGTGCCTTTAGTATGCCTTTAAAATCAATAGCCTTTGAACTACAATAGAGGTTTAAGCAAGCAGAATTAACTTCTTAGTACTCTTTGTCTGGTCTTATAACTGTAGCTAATCCCACGCCCATGATCGCTACCTTGAATGTGTTGATTTCTACGTTTTGCTACAACAAAACATTACAGATTAGCAAGCTTCGTGAGGCCGCACATGATCAAGAGGAGCTAGTTCGGGCCATGGCAGCCGAATTTCGCCGTTCGCAGCAACTCTGGGAGGATAATTACTGTCGCACTCGAGCCGACCTTCGCGCACGTGACCAGCAGGTGGACTCCGTCGTGGATGTGCTTCGTGGACTTCCGGAGGTTGTAGGACAGTGTCCCTCGCTTCATCTGCTCTATAGAAGTCTCACAGATCCTGGTGCTCGACCACCAGCTAATAAACTCGGTGTTAAATCTAACGGCGTTGTCGCGTCTGCAGTCTAACAGTGGAAACATCTGTTGGTTCTATTACCACTTACGTAATGAGTAATCAGAGAACAGTGAGCAGATGGATTAGGGACTCTAATGACGTGCTTATGATGCTGGCGAAGTTGACACATGATCAGATGCAGTGCTGCTGAAACGGAAGTTAGCGGAAAGCCGATAGCTGACCATCAGGTCCCATTAAGATATCAAGCCCACTATACCCAGGTGCTAGCCAATAGTCACCGAATGACGGAAAACTATAGTCGTGTATGTATTTACATATGATTTTGATTTATGAACATATACACGGTCATGGAGTATAAGAAATCAAGTTTAATTGGTTAGCAAAGCATAAGGTAGTTGCTTCACAATCGTTGATACATATTGACCGATTGATTTAGTAGTAAAGCGAGTGCGTATTTATTTTAGATTTATCGACATTAAACTACTTTTAAACAACTGCCATTTACAAGCATCCAGTCTTGGTTCGAACAAAAGCATAATTTCGGTGTGAATGTAGTGCTCCTAACGTTCTGATGATTCTAATATTGGGAAATTATCATCACCATATCTTAGAATCTATTTGCTTGGCCAATACATAAAACGGTGAGGAAGGGTATGATTAGCATTGAAATTGGCTGAGAATGTATAAGTCCCATGTAGCACCACAAATTCTGCTGACAGCAACCCAGTTCAATCACGTATACTTTTAAATCTAGATTTGGCGCTTTACAAATACGTAGAATAATTTATCGTTGCAATACCAATAGCAAGCAAAATTCTTTACCCTCGGAGCACATATTTAACTGATTAAACCAGTGAAAAAATGTTTTCAATAGCCGCAGAACCTGCGTAAATCACTAAGCGAAGAAGTAACGAACCGTCTAGACCTATTTAATCAAGTTGGCATCTTAAGCGTCCATTTATATAAACAAAAACGTCGTTTCTGGATAGCCAGTCTATTCGTTTTAGGTATCGGTTTACAAATTTAGATTAATTCTAGGGCTGAACGGAGTGTTACAATTTCGCCAAACGACACCTTTAAAACTTGTAAAGTTCGCGGTCATTTACAGCATCTAGAGTCTACTTGCTACATTTGGTTGTTTTTTCTGTGTATTTGGGAACATTTATTAACTTTAATAGTTTGGTGAACAGTGGTAAGAAACACAAGTGTCTCCAACTGTGTGTGTCGATCACCAATGGCAATTTATCGGTAATGATCGGCATAGACCGGCCCATATCACTTGTGCTCACTTGAACATGATTTATTACGATTTACTACATAATTTACTATGATACATTGTCTCTTCCATTCCTTACGGACGGTAACTAGTTGGTGGTGCATGCGGAGTTTTGCCTTAGTGAGAGGGAAGCGGAAAGGAGCATACACCGCCGAAACAGATAGGGAGTGAGTTTAGTTAAAGAAGACATGCCGCATGTTGGCGAAAATGAAATAAGTGAGCAACCTCTGAGATTTTATTACTGTTATCTGGTAGCATTACAATTATACTGTAAATGAGGTTGATGTTACAAGGAAAAAAAATGTACCTCTGAGCAACCCTTGAAATACTACTGTCGAATATGGCATGCTAGCGTAAAAGGCTAATTGCACACGAAATGTAGATGGTACCACTCGACAATGTTTTATTCACATAGATATGAACTCCTTTACTTTCAGAGTGCACATTACATCGTTGAAGTGTAGTGAAGCATTACGTACCCAGTCATAAATTTTACCCTACAATCTACTCTGAAATCAGGTGGTCGCATGCAATTACGCTTTGATATAGTTCATATTAGTACGTCAGTTGCATTATACACAAGATCGCGCTTAGCTTACATGACTCTTGACCCTGCCCCTTCTTTTGAGAGGATGAATTAAATGCATTTGTGCAATAACACATTAGGAAGAGCGAGTGAGTTCCTTCCTGTGCAGCATAAGTCGTGACCCTGCAGACTGGATTTGTTTCACCGGCTTTAGAACCCAGTATATACACCCTAACTAAACGTCATACTCTGGCTCCATATGTTCTTATATTGGTAACTACGGGCTAATGGGATACGGCGAGTGTTGACTAGTTGTGCCTGAAGTCACTCGTCTGACTTCATCCGCCTCAGCGCGCAATTCTTAGTGAAGGTTGTAGCCATCTCGCGCGACCAGGAAGTCGACCAAATATTTGACCGAATCAATGAAATTCTCTTGATATAACCCTTCTCGAAACCCCAAATGAGAAAAGAGCGTATTTTTCATCGACGGAGCTGGATATTATTATCATTTGCCTCGAAGTAGATGGCTATGTAGCAGGCGACAGCATTTCAAGGCTATAGATGTGATAACGGTGGTGTACTGAGATAAAGAAGCATTTTATCTCTCAGTTAGAAAAACAGGTGATCGGCTTCAGCACAGTTGTGTCACATAAAATGAGGCACATATTAAGCGGTACATTCTGGCTCATTCTGTATCATTCTACAATTCAATGGCCAATGCGTGATTTATCATATTCCATTTGTTCGCCGTATCCTTCCTAAATACCCTAAATCAGCCCGTCGAAAACAGTGTATTGAATGACATCTACAGTTGGGTAACATTAGAGTGACATATGTGAGCAACAGCGTCAATAGTGAAACATAAATGATGCAGTCGTCTCGGCGGATATTTCGATTACCTGTAACACAAGCGGTTGGTCTGTTTGACCGGTAATTCAGCCTTTTCCATCCATTTTCTCTTCAAGGAAAGAAAAAAAAGAAATATACATAATACTATAACGATTGTAGCAAACAACAAAGTTGCGAGAAGCCTTGTGGTCCACGAAACAATGAGTTTTGGAAGTTCGTATGTGTTGCATATACCTAACAGTGCTTACCTATCATATCTAATAATTTTTATCATTACTAATGAATAGTTCATTTAGCGCCCTATTGTCATATGTGACGCCTTTGGTGCCATCTATTCATTTTTTTAATTACCATATTTGCGGTATACAGTCAGCCTGCCTTCAGTTCTCCTTTCTAACAGACCAACACATCACGTCACAATCGTACAGCAATGTAAACATGTATAGAGGCTCTTAAGTACGAGAAAGTTAAGCGAGGCAATATAATACAATAACAGCAAATGCCGTAGTACTAACAATAAAGTCGCGTGTATCGTTTCTACATCACAGACAAATTGTGTTAGTTTTTAGGATATCATCAGCCTGTCCAGTCGATGTTCGATTGTCCAGGCTAGCATTGTATTTTGGTTAGACGAGGCGGTTTTGCAGAATACGCTATATCCCGACCTCCTAAATCAGAGGTCAAAAATGATGAAAGCACTTCTCGCAGGCAGCCCTTTGGGCTAATGGCATTATTTTTCAATTGAGAAATTATTGCGTAGTTTAGCTCTGAGTTAGGTCTCCTTCGAAGCTTCCGTAAGGATTGGTGGGACCCGTTTTGGGCCAGACGTTGAGACAGCAGTGTGAGGATAAATCTGACCTCCATAAGTTTTAATTTCTTACTTGATCCAAGTCAACTTCGGTATTGTGGTAGGGCTGGTTTGCGTGGCAGTCTGCAAATGTAAAAATTAGCAAATCGATGTTCCGCCTTTATTGCTGACTTCGGGGTTCTATAGTTGGTAGAAACAAGATAGAGGGTCGAAAACGGGTGTACTTTAAGTTGGTTGCATCTCAAATAAAATTTTGTTTCATCTTATGTGCCACCTAACCTGCAATGCTGTGAAAACGCGTGAAATCCGTAGGGAAAAATTCATAAAGTCGTCACCAGGTAAGCGGCATGCATCGCGTATGAGTACTAGGTCAGTCTGATGGGCCACATATCGATTCTTCAAAAGAGTACACCCTGGAATTTTGTCTAACATAATTGTTACCTGTTTCTGTTAGATACCATTGTCAAGTGGGTCGCTCTCGAGTCATCGATACAACGCCATACCATTCACTAGTTAAAACCGTTTCCACATGCGCCATTTTTGGCGTAGGAAAGCGAAAACGAATTCATAAAAAACATTGTCTATAGAAATCCCACTCAAGTGGTCTTTTCACGTTGACAAGTATTAGTGACCGCCATCATGAACCGTTTTGTGTAAAACGCGATTTCCATATACCTTCAGATACAGCATTTGTAGATTATCAACACATACTATGCTCAAACAGCATCCTAACAGTTAGTAAATAGATGGCGCGCTAGTTTTAAACCCCAAGAAGAACGAGTGTCGTTTACATATTAGCATCGACAATATCTATCGTAATCAGTTTCTGATGTTGCAGGAACAACTTGAACTAACCAAACGCTTCTATTACAATATTGCAGTAGACGATTGGCTCATCAGCCCTATATCAGGTGCCACTTCCTCTTGGCGCCGAATGTCACTCACATCAATGTTACTATTTCACTTACATTTACTAAAAGGGAAGGTCAAAGAAGATTGAGCCCCATGTCGCAATTTCGCTGGAACAATATTCTCAAGCAATGCAGCAATAACTTATTAGGGTAAACAAATCTCGAATATCTAATTTTTAAATAGCACACAGTGACAACTCTGCACTACACTTAACGCAAACAATGTTTTCAGAACAATACAGAAAAATTCAGGTTCGCCAGTGAACATAAAACCATCGTCCCAGTTAATCTATACCATAAAATAGCTGAAAAATAAGTAAAATTTTTTCCAGCTTCAGCTCTTCCCTACGAAAATACTGCAAATCACTTTCCGTACATTTTTGCATATGTACATAAAAATTAAATTTTTATACAGATGTGGCATCTGCTGGGGGCTTTCAAATTTTATGGAAACCCCATTAGTGTACAATCAATTTTCCTATACAGCATTTCACTAAATTAAATTCACAATAGTGTTACTCTAACACGAACTTTTTTCTTTACCAACAATAACCCATGCCAGGGTACCTTGTAATGGATTCATATCTTGTACTGATGACTGGAGTGTACTAAAGTAATAGGGCATGCACGGTTGCTGTGTACCTTTCTTTTCGCTTTTAGCCTATTACCCGGCTATTGTTGTCATGCAGCCCGAGGAAACGAGCTACCAGCGAATACAAGCGAATACCAAAGCTCCCATTGCTCTAGTACATATGTTGGTCTAAACCAGCTAGGCAACGTTCTATCTCGTTGTCCCATTCCACAACCTTCCTACAACGCTCACTGCATTTCGCCTCTTCTTTTTGCATCTCTTTCGCGACACCGGCTGGTCATGCAAATGCTTCTGCCATCTGCAAACGCAGATGAATGCCACATCTGTCGTGCATTACTTGACGACTTTGGCAGGGCCAGCAAATAACGGGGCCCCTTCCGATTCTTTGTGTCTGGCACTCGTTTGCGACAACGAGGGCCCCGCTTTTGCCGCGACCAACCCCGCTAGTACTATTTGAGTGAGCAGGCTGTGCGATCGTCAACGGGGCTGTTTCCAAAGGGAACGCGATCCTTATGCCGAACGAAAAATTAGCTGTGGCCGAAAATAACCAAAACACCGAATGTCTTCCTGCTGCTGCTCTCCAATGATGTTTTAGCTGGGGGTGGGCTTCGGTGAGCGCGATTAACGCACGTCGATAAATCCACCATAATTTTTTTCTACTTTTACCAATACGGTCGTCAGGCGCTTCTTTAGCATCTCTTGTTTTTAGTAAGAAACGAATAACCTCGTAGCGAGAATGTTGACCAACATAACTCTAGGAGGTATTAAACGTGGGTGCAAATCCCTTCCCTTGATTACTATGACGCAACAGCTGGAGCGATGCCTTCGAAAAAAACATTGCATTATTCAGTAGTGTTTGTCCCCAAACATTTGCAGGCCAAAACATCCGAAGGCAATTCCTAAAATAAATTGATTATTTGTGTAGCTGTTTTGTACAGCGGAAGTGTTAATGCCGGTAACAGCGTCGAAACATGTCAGCTTCGTTTGGCCCGACGATGTTGCCGCAAGCATAGCCATGCACTGGGTTGGCGGTTGCATTTTGCTCGACAAAAAGGATAGGAGGCAAAGGGAAAGAAAATCCGTACAGCAACTGGAGGTGAGAAAGGGCAATGAAAAGACAATTGAGTGTCAGACAACACCCTGGTTATTTCCTGATTATTAAGAGACACTTGCGCGTGAGTCTTGGTCAAAATCGAAAGGCGAACTTATCGATATTTGTCTAGGGTAATACCTATACTAGCTTAAGAGAAACTCTCCAGGATAATTACAGGGAACAAGTCACTCTTCGTGCATATGCTTGACCATAAGTGTTGAAGAATTCAGATTAGAGTAAATGAATCCAAAGGCGAGCCTTCACCAGTTGTGATTTGCATCTTCAAGATCAGTGCCGACCACCATGAACATCTCGGAACGCATGTTCACGACGATGGGTAATAATACACGTGTGGTTGGAAAAACAAGCGGAAATTTAACCCTATTTCCTTGTCAATTTTTTTACCGTGCGGGCATCGAGGTTCGACTCGCGTGCTTATAACTACGTTTTTTCACTTGCGATACCCTCCAGCAGTTTTTCAGCGTTTGGCCATTCTTGAGTTACCCCTCACTACGTCGCCTGTACCCATGCCAACGCTCATAATATTTGCCACGTTACGAGAAATGCTTCCTGTCCATTCATTTCTGCTGCTTGTCTAAACATCGGGAGACGAACACATCCATTCCGCTTGTCTAATAGGTTCCCAGTGGTGATAGTTCCTGAAAGAGTCGAGTTAGTGGAGGCTGTAATATTTTCTCTTTATCGTCCACCTCAATTCAATCTTCCACTGAGACAAGAAGAGAAAGCTTAGCAGTTGAATGAAAGTGGACACGATATCTTTTCTTGAGTTACCCCTCGCTTAGCCCTGTCCACTTCACCAAAATCGAAAGAGACGTCGACTTCAACGGCCGCCTTGGCAATGATGGCTCCAAGCCAGCATGAAGGGGTCACATCTAACGCTGACTCCCCCAGCTGTGGACGGAGAAAAGACGCAGCGCTGAGCCGAAAGCAAGCAGCCAGGGGGTTTTTGAGGACCTCACAAGAGCCTCCCGTCGCGTTCCCTAATAACTGCCAATGTCAACACGCTTCGTTGCGACGCTTGGTTACAAACGAAGCAGAAGTAAGCCATGGATTGAATGAGTAAACAAAGTTTCACGTTCAGCTTCGGTGTCTTCTTTACCGCGTACAGTGAGCCCTGGAGGGGTCGGGGGATCTGGTGAACTGTTGGGCTTTAGTTGGGCGAGTTTGAGTGCGCTCGGGCGCCTCTCTTCTTCAAACTTTTCAGTCGTCAAAATGCAACGTGGCACTGAAACGCTGCTCTGAACAGCTGAAAATTGAAGCCGCTCAAACGACTTGAAAGGGCAGAGAGGATTGGTGACGACTGAGCGAAGGCTGCCACAGTTTCACCTCTCGTACTGACCGGGTTAAATTGTATGCCGCATAATGCATTTCGTTGGTGTCTAGCCGATAACTCATTTCGAGTGGAGACAGAAGACAGGTCGCTCATCCGCGTTGAGGTTTAGGGAGTAAACTGTACGTATCAATACGCACATGAAATGACGGCCCATGAGCGCCACTGTTTGTCTCCAAGTATGATGTTTTTTCAATTATTGCTTGAAATAATTTAAAAGAGCCTATCAACCTGTACGTTTTCAGGCTACTGTCCACAAACTCGCATCAAAGGCCTATATATTCTTAACTTGTGGTGCGACGGTTAGTTTAGTTGACAAGACAACTTAGTCCACGAAGTTTACTGCAGCTTCGTCATGCCGTAAGCTATGATGCACCCTACAAACGGAAACGCTGCTCTTAAGCCATGCGTAAAATCACTGCTAATTTAGGTGCATCTATGTAAGATATTGACGGTAGCGAATACTGACTCTTGGTGGGACCACCAAAAATGTACGACGGTATATGAACACCGTACCAAATATTAAATCGACAAGAGTCTCCAAATATTTTTTGGTGAATAAGCAAAGACAGATCTCTCTCTGAGACATAATACGTCATAGAATAGACTGGAATCAACATTTTGTTTCCAGTTTACTTAATGGATTTCATATAGAAATAATCTTTGCTATGTTGATTACCATTCATTTAATTACTATTTCTATAGAATGTTCACGTTGCTCTTACTGCGATGCCCATGAGCACAGGACGGTTTGTAGCGTTGCAATCTTTGTATATTTATGTGTGTAATCGCGTCATATATTCATATACATACCATACACGTGGTAAATACATAGGTCTATCTATAATGGTCCAGCAGTATTTCCCTTAATATTGATTTCGACATCTTGCACCAATTTTCCGGAATGTGAAAATGGATGCAGAAAAAACAAATTGAGTGATATCTCAAAATCTTGCCTCGACGCCATATCGAGAACATTTGCCCTACACGAGCCTTGTGTATGCAGCATTTGAGAGTGCAGTATTTTTAGAGGCATTTATTTATATACTAGGGACATTAATTTTCAACACATCGGTACAAGTCCTGATTCACCCATGATGATGCAGAGTCTGCTTCTGTAATAACCACTTATCTGTTGAGTAAGCAGATATGGGTGAGTCTTATGTAGAAGAAATACGCGTATTTATATTTTATTACTTCTGTAGATGCCGTAACTTGCTAATATCCCATTGTTTCAACTGTAAAAGCGTATCGTGCTATCCATGGCTGTTCGAGCGATGCGATTCTCTGGAGATCGGCAAATATCGGCCTAGCTATAGAAAGCAAATTGCTTCATCGGTTGCAGTTGTAAAATCAAAAGGCTAGCCGCATTATAAGGGTAAATGTACACTGGTTGCAAGAAACTTTGTCACCCATTTGGTTATTTCGTTTGTCACTGTCCGTTCGTATCCGTTGTGCAGCAAATACATTCAGCCTTCCTTCAGCAAGCAATTCGGAGTGTTTAATTTCATATTTTTTGTTATCTAATTTGACAAAACGCATTCCAAACATGCCCATAAATTATTTTGTTTAGTGTTTGGGATATTTTTAGCTCGCGATCTTCAAGTATATATGCATGCACATAAGAACATTCTCTACAGTCTTAATACCCTTATGCAACGTAAACGCATTGAAGTATCCGCACAAATGATCATCTCGTGCCATTTTACCTTTTACGAAGAAATACAATGGGATAAGCTTCTGCAAGCACGGCTCTTACTGCTGTACTTCACCCTTATATTGGTACTAGTAATGTTAGCAAGATATGCAAGACTTGGAAAACCCTTGAAAAGCAAATTTCTATGATTGTCAAATTATAGGCCTTCACAAATAGCAAGATAATACCCGTTTGTCTATTTAGATAAAGGTTGTAGAAACCTTCAAATTTTGCAGCAGTAAGAAAAGCATTAATTTTCACCTTGTATCAGTTTCTCGAAAAAAAGCCACTTCGTGCTGGCTACCACAGACCACATCGAATCGCAAATTTCTGATCGCAAAAATTGCAATACTCAGTATCAGCTTTGTACTGTCAAAAAATTCTGCGGTAGTAGAGAATTAGTGTTACTAACATATGAAAATACGGATTTTCGATCCCGTATGTTTGGCCAATATGGTCAATTTGTCGACCAATGTGCACGGCTCAATGTCATTTTGTGACTTTATCATAGAAAGGTTTCTTAAGCGACCGTTTAAAGTTATTTATTTTTAGAATATAAAATCTATTAGTTTCTTTATAATAAATAATATTTTTAGCATGCGTTCTTGAACAAGTGTTCGGTAGTAGGAAATACACTATTAATTTATTTCAGGAGTATGCATATTGTCTCACCTATAATGCTGGTCGATGCTAGATAGCGTGAATATCTTTTTAAATTTTGGAGTACCTTTAGTGTCTTTCTCAAAGAAGATTCTATTTCGTGGGAGATATTAAAGATTAAAGGAAGTTTTAAGAGGAAGCAGATTTTACATTTAATGCTTAAGCAATCATGCATTAATAACCTGCGACAAGTCTGGTAAAAACCGGTAATAGGGAAAGGGGACAATTTGATGACTACAAATCATAATTGGTTCTAAAATTGTCGATTCTTGCTAGCCTAGTCATTGTTTTTACAGGCACACTTCTTTCACGGCATTTCTAACAAAGAATGAAGGACGGGAGGTAGAGTAAAAGAAGGTGGGGTCTTTAAACGAATATTAGTTACTATTGGGGAATATACGTTTTAGCGCCCATGTAAAACTACGTGCACTGTACCCACACGATATAACTCTGTGTAAACTCACTTAACAGATTCGCGGCAATGTCGTTCTTATCCGGAATACGTTTGGACGATCAACCGCGTCAGTGGTCGTTTTACAGGTGTGGGACCTACAAAAAGACAGCATGTGTATCTGTATCGATTTGCGCATATGCTGAACCATTGTGTTACAAATATCTGGCTTTACTCAGGTACGGGTAAAAATTAAACTGTTGCGATATACCTGACGCGCCCATTTTTTTAAGAATACCAATAATTTATCCAATACCATAGGACGTACATATCTGGACATAATGGATTAATGCCTTGCTAAGTCCATGTAGCCTTTTTACATTGATCATCGAACGATGGCCGATTGCATCGATGCAAATATGGGCCAGAATACGTTTGGGTTTTGTGCCCACGGTCACTCTTTTTGATTATATGCTTAAATTTGCGATGCTGATAATAAACCAGTGATTATAGAGCAGATTATAAAAATATTTTTCCAAGAAGACGTTGAAGACTATCTTACTACACTTACACCGACGTGAGTGCATACCCAGGTAACACCAACGCGTGACGACCACGTGGAGCTGCGCCACCGCTTGGATCTGAGCGAGAAAAAAGAACCAACCATCTTGTTGCCATTCAAATAAATTTGACTTGAAAACGTCCGCGGATACCCCGGTTGCAACTATGTACAGTTAACCAGCAATATGAAGCAGCGATGGCGCCTACACAGTCACCGAAAAGTTGTTGTTCAGCATGCACGGCGGGTTCGCGACGGTCCTCCTTCATTGAGCTCGCGCTTGCTTATCTTTGATCGCTCACGCTACGGAAGGCACGCTTTCCGCCTTCAATACGTTGCATCCCTTTCCTAAGCATGCTTGATTGCCTTGGGTTTTCGTCAACTGTTGTTAGTCGGTTTTATCCAAACCTCTCGGATAAGAAAGGGGTAATTGCGATTGGCAGTATCAAATTTTCGTGTCAGATATTTAATGCCCGTATCTCTCCAAGCGCCTACCTTAAAACGACGTGCTTTGAAGAGAGCGTAGTTTGTAAATCCAGCTTTTCTGCCTAATTTTCCATCAAACGCACCAGATACCTCTATAACACATATATATATATATATATATATATATATATATATTGAAAAAGTGTTTATTCTTCAAGTCATCATAGATTTTAATGAAATTGGATACCCTTCAGCTGCTTACGACGAAATGCAAGTGAATGCTAAACGCCACGTGAAACGGCTCACAACGAGAGTGCGGACGAACGAAATAAACATGATCACTAACAAAAGGCTCTCGTTCAGCAAACAAAAAGGTGTCATAGCATTCTCTATTTGCAAACTAGCATCGACTGGAGATATATTAAATGAGAGACCAATAGTATTTCATGGCCAAAACCTACGGACATGCAAAAACCTGATCGCCCAAGTGAGCGGGTATCTTGAGTCAAATAAGCCGTTTACCAAGAACAGATTTGATTTTCATATATAGAGCCGAATAGGCAACTCTTCAGAACATTGAGGACATTAGTTGGAGAAACTATACTACTGTGCCGTACTATCAAATGTGGATTGGACAGCATGTGTGCGTCATATTAATGCCCAAAATTTTCCCTTCTGCCATGGGGTTCAATAACACTGCACAGCGGCCGCTATCATGCTACTTCGCTGACAATGGTTGGAGATACTGGTTAGAATCCCTCATTACCTTCTAGTGCGTTATAAGTAATATAGAGAACGCCGTTCGAGGAACTTTACGTAAGCAGGATGGTCAAAGAAATTCACAGTCCTGTAAAACGCGAATCAGAATCTTTACACACGTTGTATATTGCCATCCTAATTAATATTAAGAGAACCCATGTTATTGGATGGATTGGAACCCACCATTGATGCGATACGCCTATTTAATCTATTACATCACTGAGAAGCTCAATTTCAAATAACTAAAAAGATTAATCTACTTTGTTTAATTTTAGGTTACAAACCACATGACGTAGCTCGTGAATAGCCGTTACATGGAGTCGTGGAAACACATATATTCCATGGAGAAAATTACTTTTTAAGCCCATAATTTGAAACTAACATATTAACAACTGACTCGTCTGGCTAGACTACCCTGTGGCACAATAACATATGTATAGTCTCTACGACGGTTTTAAATGTGCAGAAGGTATGGCACAGAAAAGTCCGTTACAGGCTTACTACTTGGTTGTTTCAGGTGGACAGGTAGGGTTTTGGCAACGAAGTCAGAGGCCATTAATTTGGATCTTCTTAGCGACGCCTATCACCACCTCTTGTACAAATATAGATATTGATGCGTCTTTGATATTTAAATGCTAAATTTTATACAAAGTACGAGTTGGGATGACAATTATACTCACTCAACAAATATATTTACTCAAATTTTGAAAAATACGCTTAGTATATTAGGAACAGAGTGGTGAAATCAATTCAAACGGTTTTGGCATATGAGCAAGTACTTTGAAAGATGGTAATGCAATTAGCACTGAAATTTCGCTCTGATATTCGTGAGGCGTAATTATTGGGAATTATAAAGCAGCGCTGCCTTTTTGACTGTAACTAAAATGTTGCAGGTCTGTTTAATGGACATGTTAATCAAAACATTTGCGCCTAGACCTATCCAAATTTACTCCAATCTATAATTTGATGAAGGGCAATACAGATGAGGGTCACCTGGGGAAGCGGTCATGAGAATTTACTTTTATGTGAAAAATGTAATCTGGGATTCAAAAACATACTAAAGGCTTGACGAGCAGCTGTTCTGGGGACTTTAAGAATGAATGTAATGCACGAGGACCGTGTCAATTTTGTGTAGTGCTTGCCGTATAAAATTACCCTTAAAAGCTAAACCAGGTAAAAAGACATTCAGAGCTAGGAGCGTCCAAATAAATCGAATACATGTAGAAATGCAGCAGCTAAATCAGGAACTAAAAAAAATTCAATTTTAAGCTACATATTAAATCTGTCACCTTCGTGTCGTTCTAGGCAACTGGCTTTGCGTGGATTTGGCATCGTTCACAACATTCTTGTATAAGACACAATAAAATGTACTTAAAATGCATCCTTGAATAATTTTTTTGTTACATAAACTCCAATTATTTAAAAGTTACAAGCCTAGCAAAGAGCTACTTTCGCATGATTAGAGATCTCTGATTAAATCCAATGTGAATAGAAGGCCAGGAAATCAATCGTCGACGTTGAGGGCAAACCAAGTGGCAATAAATTTCCAATTTGTGACTTCCGTGCCGTCTTAGATAACTGACCTTGTATGACAAATCTTAATGAGCGAATCACTTGATGCACTTTAGACTGTTGTTTATTGTGTATATCTCAGGCTTATTTAGTAGATGTAACAGCGTATCTAGCGCAGTGGTTTAATGCATTCGTGTACGCTTCACGAACCGAGGGATACACGAAGCTACACGGGCTCGATTTCGCCGTAGCACAATTATATTTATGAGGTGTGCCTCACGCAATAATACGAAAAGCGGTATTGTGCACATTAATTATTGACAGCCCTAAAATATTTAGACGTAATTGCACGGCATTTTCTATAACGGTGTGCCTGGGTAACTATTCGCTATATAACTGGCGCTGTAAAATTCCTTTAGTAAAAAACTAACAAATAAGTTATGAAACCTTACTCTTACTACAAAACGTGTCGGAAAAATTTTTCATAGCTGTTATGTTTTATATATCCTGATCATTGATGCGAATTTTATTCGTCTAGTCATTAACCGATAAGGTAAGGATGTATTTTCTGAATGAGTTATTTGTCGGTTTTGCAGACTCTAATTAACTAAAAATGACAGGGCTAGCAAGTACTTTTACAGACACGATTAAGGTTGCATAAGTAAATACAATCTAAATACAAGGCCAGAAAATAAATAGCAATTGCTAAGAACTATCCAGTTTTTATTCTCAATCTGAATCATATTACCTAAACCGCCTTAGGTAACAGATCTTATATGAAAACAGGTATGAGCTTGTGTGAAACAGGAAAACAAAAACCCCAAAGCCAATTTTTCGAATAACTTCATAATGAAGCTTCTCATGCAGCTGGTTTTTATATCTCTAGCTTTGACCATGCTAGAAAGCCGCGGTGCCACTGATCTTCCTTGACACTGCAAAGAGCTTGACGAAATACTACAATAATCTCATTAGTATTGCTAACTTACGATTACAAGGTAGACTCTACGTTACACTATAATATACTCAGTATATTTTTAATATAATTTTATATGAATAATATTTTTTTTAAAAATGTAGCTAGCACGTTTAATCACGGTTTGCACTAAATCAGAGCTAGGAACGAAATTATACAAATTGAGCGTTATTGGAAAACTAGAGGAGTTTTGAGATTAGAATAAACAAACGATTACAATTTAATATATAGAAAACATTAGAGAGGAAAATAGTAAGCTCTGCTTGCTATGATGATTTTTATCCTTATGTAACGTATAAAAGAAATCAGTCGTAGTTCTAAACTAGGTTATAACAGTCATCTAATCGGTGGAAATGAAGATTTCTACAGTAGAACTTTTTTAAAAAAAAAGTTTTACTGTAGAAATCTTTTTCAAAATCTTTCAAATTCAATCTTTTAAAAAAAATATTGAGGAGTGAAGCAATGGCTATTTATGCGCACCGCTGAGTTTGGAACAAAGAATATTTTTAGATATAGAACGGCCATTGTACAGCGATCAATGATGTTCGGAGTCTTGATTGTTAGGGACATTGATGATAAAACCTTTTTGTCCAACTTATAGAGGTTAGACGGTCGGTAAAAGTTAGGAACCCCAAAAATATGTCCGCCTATCATCCTAGACAAGGCCAACGAAATAGCTCCCTGGCGAGAAGTAAATTCCAAGACTATGTGGAATTTTTTAAACGCTGTTTTCTAAGAAAGCGAAAACACTTTTGAACTTGAATAAAAAGTATCAGGCCCGTGCCTTCGCCGCTGGAGGCTAATCTAGCCACAGATAGATTAGGAAAGTGGATTGACTAATACATGGTGAGTTTTGAAGCGAAGCTCCTGAAGCTGTTGAAAATAATCAGTCAAAGCTTTGGAGTAACAATTATTGGAATCAGTTAACACTGCAGCTACTAGTATTTAGTAACAATAGTTATTATTTGGCAACAGTTGAATAGTCTCCCTTATTATCGCCATAAGACAAGGCTTAACTACAAAATTGTTTAATGTGAGAGTTACATAAGGATTTCTCACAAACAGATTTAGCTCTTTTTTCAAGTACTGTTGGATACGATCAGACCGTTATAACTTCCTAATATGTGAGGGGTGGCAGTGTAAGGCGGACACGAAGCTTTAACTCCTGATCGACGAATATTACGGGTCCATGTTTTTTTGTTGTTCGAGCCAGCGAATTTGTTTTGCCCACCGAGAACAAAACCTTCTAAGGAATACATCTTGATAAGAGGAAAATTAATTAGCCTTGAATGTAACACTTTACCGTTGCTTGATTTTGATTTTTATAAGTAAATGAAATAGTGATGTCTATTCAAGTATAACTTCGTATACTAATGTTTGGTAATTAATAATATTATTAGAGTGTATATTATATAGATAGTCTCGTAATTAATATAATTTTTCGAAGTATAGAATTTATATAACAGTGTTTGACATATCCTTCCTTTCCTTGAGGCAAAAATTGCGATCTCGATTGAAGACTAAAATGGCATTGCGAGTGCATGGCTCGGTGCATTCGTATGATCGCGCCGTTTTTAACTAAATAAGCACAAATTCAGTGATTCTAGAAATCGTAAGTTTGGCTTAAGGAGTTGTTTAACGCTTAAATTACCAGACAACTGCTCCACTTTAGCTATTTAGCCTGTCTGTTTCAAGTCTTGAGCGACGTTGCACGCAGTCGTAAATTAAAATAAACTGGGGAACATTAGTGAAACAATTCTATAGCTCAATCGAAATATGAAACGTATAAGATGTAGAGATGTGCTAGACAAAGACGATCGAATATTTGATTCTTGAACAATAACGCCAAGAAGATAAGAATAATGCTTGTATTGAAGCTTGATAGATATCAAACAATATCATAGCGCATCAACTCTGTGCAACTGGGAAAAGCTTGAAATTGCTATACGATTTTGTCTTTCAGTCGTTTTGCAAAAAATGAGCATGGGTGACTTGGCCTTGTATGAAAGTGCCTGCAACAGCAACCGCACAAGATAACACCCACGCAATGTTTTATGTCTTTAATTATGTGCTCTCTCTCTCTCTCTCTCTCTCCCTCTCTCTCTATATATATATATATATATATATATATATATATATAGAAAGAGAGAGAGAGAGAG
>MNPL01001122.1:0-20222 GCA_002081605.1 Tropilaelaps mercedesae | reverse complement strand
TATATATATATATATATATATATATATAGCGACAGCTTCCGCCCAGTCGAGAAAAGTCTAGAAAAATGTTATCTTAAGTAGAGTCCGTGATAGACGACAGTGCAATTTCCTTATTGTACTTATCGTGTTACACTGTGTCTTGATGCGGGAGCTACTGATTTGCGCTGAGACGACAGGCTCGTGACAGCATCTTCTTTGATACTCCCTGGCGTTTGTTAGAATATGAGGGCAGAATATGATGATACGACCACAGGTATGAAGTGGAGGTTAGTCTCTTAGCCCGACTCCAAAAAGCAGAGAGTTGAAATGATCTAAGGCTTTTCGTTTCAGTCTAATACAGGAAGGTTTCTTAAAGAGTATAATCGTTTGATTTGTTCAGGTGGCATTATTATTCAGGAGAATAGGATTAAGCCGATACAAACAAGTACTTTTCTGCAATTGCGTACAGCAAAATCGTTAAACTTACACAATCATTTTGAATGGCGTGGTATTCGAGAAAGGTTTACCCATACGAGTATCTCAAAGATAATTTTTTTAACCATATTCGCCCCTGTTTAATGTTACGCCTTACTCACACACTGACATTCCACCCCATTTCATCTTTATTGTGGATTCTATCTGGGCATACAGTCAAGTGACGTAAACATATCAGCTGGTTAGATCGGTGGTCTGAAATACCCGTTGAATAACTTTACGTACAAATTGTATTAGTTACACACTTCGTCGAAGTGTATTCTGAGAGCTCGTTATTGAGTGATCCCAATTTACGCTCGGGCCGGCGTAGGCAGCTAAGAATTTTCCTGGGCGGAAATGCCTGCATCTGCTTGTTCAAGTCGCTCTGAAATCGGCCTTTCATAATAATTCAATTGTCGCGCGCTGCGAGGCTACTTTCATGTGACAAAAAACCAAGCACTTTGATTGGGCTTAACATTGAAATTGGCCTGTAGAAGTTGATGCAGGAATACAAATTACCGAAACAGAACAAGGTTCATCTCGGTAGAACAGGACAATGCCATAGCTATATCGAGTGCCACCCATAGATGATATACTTTACAAAAAAGACTAGTTTATCCTCTAGTACGCTTTTTACCGCAAGATAAAGGTGTACAATAGTAATAAAAACGATTTTTACGGTAAATGATGCTACTACTAGTTTAACCTATAGAGCTAGTTATGTTCTTTCAATCTTGTTGATCTGGCACCTCCTGATGAAGTGTAGTTTTTAAGCCAAGTTCCTAATCATTTACGATCGCCTCTCTTGTTCCTTTACAGCTTGTTGCCGGACACCTGTACACACTTAAGCTATTGGTCGGCTCATCGGGTTGTTCTCTGAAAAGCGAATTTGACCGACAACGCTGCAAGATTAAGGCATCATCGAGGAGCCGTCAGTGTACCGCCCAGGTCTACGTGCAGGTCTGGATGAAGCCACAAAACACTGTCACTGACTGGCGGTGCGAATAGGTCTTGTTAGCAAGCCCGTCAAACTCGATTTCCATACATTGAAACCTTTTAGTCGATCTAAAAAATATCGAAAGATATGACAACAGGTTTACATTGACCAGTACGATGCAAATCGAATACGATGTTATTAATCCTAAGTGCTAAAACTTGTAAATAAAAGAACTTATCCTGCTGCTGTCGCCACAGTAATCAAGGCCGCTATTCCCTAAGATAATATACCCGGCGCGCACTTAGTTCTTCTTTATTGGACCATTCGATTGGTCGCCAATGGTATTACGTCGTGCAGTACACCATAAGTTTGTTCTTGAACATGAAGTTTTGCCGAAGTTGTTATACTCTGATAATACGTATGTACGTGAGTTTTACTCGTATAATATCACAGATAATGTGAGTATTACGTTATGAAACATGATTATCTGTACGTGGGTTTACTACGCGCTTTGCTTAAAATGCTGTCTGAAATTTTTGATAGCACATCTGTGGCCATAACTAATGTTGCGTCCATACGGGTCACCTAGTGCCAGATTTTTTATTTAGTCCTTGTTAGAGTTAATTCAAATGGATTTCACTAAATGCCCAAAAGCCATAGTAATATCTTACCAATAACACCTAAAATGAGCCGAAATGCTTACCTTTGTGAATATGCGAATATTGCACCTTGTCTTTGGATATGCGTCGAATCACAAACTAACTGTCACAGTTTTCAGAGTACGTTACGATGTGTCACTTCAAGCTAATGCAAAGTTCCAGTATAATAATACTCGCATTAATGACATAGGAATAAACTGGTAGTAATTAGTTTATATGTCAACGAGGCGTGTATTTTACCGTGTCGTATAATATCAACGTCATGTACAATGTGAGTTTATTAACCGCGATGACTACAGTAAGACCATTGTCTTGCTAAAGGAAGCTTGTTCAAAGCCACTTTATTGAATGATTCTCGTAATTAATATTTGGTATCAAAATAAATTGCAAAGTGTTTTCGTACTTTACATAACGCAATTTTTTCTATACGTATGTATATATATATATATATATAGTTGCAGAGCAAAGAAGAAATTACTGTGGCTGTTCAGTCTTCAGCTTGCTAAAGCTGCTTAATCCGCTGCAGCATTCACAAGATCTCATAGAAACCATTGTATTTTGTCGTATCAGTTACTGTACAATTTAGTTTAATTTCCGGTTATTTTTCATCTTTTCTCAGCCCATCTAGCTGTCAGACAACCTATTGGGTAGTGCAAAATTAAGCAATGTGATTTTTGCAGCTTTCAGCTATTATTTAATAGCGCGGATTTTTCGTGAGCAGGCAAGTTTGAATAACATCAAAGATTATTGTCATATAGTATCATTATTGAACGCCCCTAGAACCCAGTGGCATCCACAAAACATATGAATTCAACTTGCCTGTGTATATTTTTATGCTAAGAACCTGACATTAAAGGCCTTAACCATTACCATCTTGGATTACGTTCCGGAGTGGAAGAAATAACGTTTAGGAAATAAAAATGACACTCTAAATAGACATTATTTTTTATGTGTACACTGTCCCACCAAGATGAGCCTTAACATCTATTTTTTGTAAAAATTGAAGGAAAAATTTTCGTCATGTATTCTTCATGCGTCATAGTATTCTTCTGCTAAGCCGACGAAGACGATAAATATCGTATATAACGATTGAAGATGCAGAGATAATGCACATACGATTTGAGCACACATGTATTCGCGTTTTTTGTAACCTATATGATGAGCCAAGACGTTAAAGGTTTTCCGTTCCGATAATTATAGTAATAACTTGATTACTATATATATCTTGACTCTAGCAATATCGCAAGTGGATATCAATCTCGTTTATTAATTTGTTTAAATCTTTTATATACACACAAGCGTATGTCCATATCAGATTTCAAACAATTGTTGACTCAACCCTCGCTTAGGGACGTGGAGCAAATTCGTCCCCAACACCCTTTTATCGTTCACCCTATTAAACCTAATCCGCTCATTTTTTCTATTCGCCGACCCGGCTTTTTCACCCTACATTTGTCGGCAAAGTGTTACATACAATTCCTACGCCCACTGCCACATGTACGAAAGTATATAGGCAGTATGCTGGGGCCCATAGCGCGTGAGAGAGCTGTACTCTGCACTAGGTTCCCATCTCAGCTTCTCCAGGCCTCTCGTGCTTCGGAGCCCTCTCCTACAACACTTCTCGTTTACCCTCACCCTATTTCCCTTTTGAGCTCTCAGCGGCCTCTGAGAGGGGATTCGAAGATAGGAACCGCTCTACCGTCTCCCAGCCACTCTTGGCATTCAATCGTCGGGAACCGTCACTGAACTCCAGAGTCTCTTGGTCAACAAACGAAGATGAACCGCATCATTTGCATCGTGCCCCTGCTCTTCGCCTTTGTCCTGGCTCGCCAGAGTAAGATAATCATGGATTTTTTCGATTTTTGTTGTAAAATAGCTACCATTTCTACTAGTGAGTGCGCACCAAAATTAGTTAGATTTTCTGCGTGGAGCGTAAAAGCTACGGAATCTCGCCTTGGGCGCAAGCTCCTAGCAGAGCAGATATAAAAACGTGATTTCGGGGTGAAATTTCGTGTTGGCGTGTCACAACAGCTAATACTTGAGCATGCAATCGTTAATAAATCTCACATTAAGGATGGTGTTGTGGATCTTAGTTGTGGATCTTAAAGCACCAGCTGGTCGTCAGCTGTTTTGTTGTGGGGTGCGATGCTTCACTATCCTAAGGCTGGGTTTCTGGCGCATGCGCAGGCTAAACTGCGTGAGATGAACCAACAATGGGAGTTTGTGGACTGAAGGGAGGGTTCAACTAGCAGTGAAGAATATTCGAAGGTTGGGGCCTAGTATTAGTTCCATGCAGAGCTTTTCTCGCGACTGAGATATAGCGCTGTTAAGTCTTACCTATGAATGAAATCCGATTTTGGTCCGCCATAGCTTCACAACGTTATTTTATATCTGTTTGCTTAATGCCCTCAGTGCTTTCCGTTCGGCATGAAAGGCCCATGTGGCCAGTATTTGTGTGAGAGAATCGGGTATGAATTTGTTTCCAATATCGAGAGGATTCGTTCGCCAGGTCTCAAGTGGATTATCTGTAGCATTTTAGCATGTCTTAAGAAATATCGAGTATTCACTTTTGTAGCGATTAATGCTCAGATCTAGTCTAGCAAGAACTTCACGATGAGGCCACTTCGCTATGCATTCGTATCCATCTTTCTGGTTCAATTGATGGTGCCGTTTAGCTCCGCCGGCCAAGTGAGAACAACGATAGATTTGATAACGTTATATGAACTCGACACCAGAAAGCACCGCTGTCTCAACCAATTTCGGGGTTTTTGGGGAGAGCAACTATCCCTATTTAGATTTTCCTTATCCATTCGGTATTGATTTAAAGGAAAATCCTACGCTCTATCGAAAGAACACTCGTTATATTAGCACAAAAACATTTGGCCATCAACACCGACTGTCGCGGACAGTCATGTAAGTAGTACAGCTGATCCGTTGTGGTAGTGGTCGTGACAATTGATAATGGTAATAGCTACATTACGTAGGTTATCGAAAATGATAAATCTGGTGAGTTTTGCTAAACCCGTAAAAAACAACTATAATTTCTTGAACACGATCCAGAGATCCAAGGTGACGATAATCGAAGGACCAAAAATCACTGTCGTGTTATCGAGCTGGTATCGACCCCACTTACGCTGCTCTTTGTCGTCTTGATCAGGAGTTTGTTTAATACTTGAATATTTTCCGACGCGCTGTTTATTTCATACACCTGTACGGTCCCGAGGCCGTTCAATACGAATGCAGTTACGTAATTACGTATAGCCGTGAGTGGATGCTTGTGCGATATCCAGAAAACGTTTCTTAACCTTGATGGACGGTGAAGAGTGACAATTAAAACAAAAATATACACTGGATAAATTAACCTCCATACGCCGTTTCGACGCCTTTTAAGCCGCTTATCGCGTCGCTGTTCTCGACCAGGATATTATTCGTTATAAGTACTATTGCCAATGGTCAAGCCGACACGTGAGCGCTGCTAATTTGATAATACGTTCACCGCTATGTTTAGATGCTGCGTGCCCGCAGCCCAATATTAAGAAACGGTACATGAAAAAATATGTTAGACATAAAATTTTCTGAATGATGCGCATCAATTCGACTGTGTGTCTGCTGCATAATAGGTTTTTTTGGGAAGCACTACCTCATCTGAATAAGGAGAGTCATACGTTTCGTAGAGGTTAAAAATGATTTACACCGATTCTGATAGCATGGGTGACGCCAAGGAAAGATCGACGGATTTTCGCCATGACGTAGACCAAGTGTGAGAAAATTGCTGTAGAAGCGTGAGTTCATGATGCAGTCTTTGACCGTTGACAATAATGATTGCCAAAATGGCCTAATTCAAAAATGGACTCTCAGCTAACACATTCGAGTTTTCTGACCTTAATTGATCCATATCTTGAGCGTTACCTCACTTAGCCGTCTATCGACCGGATAAGCAGTTCACGGAGCTGAGCAAGTGCCCGCGGAGTGCTCAAAGTTCAACAAGCAACAGCTCGTCACCAAAACAAGTAGTTCGTAATATTGCAAGCGAGCGTTGGCCAACGGATGCTTGTGGGATGAAAAGCCAGATGACGTCAGGGAGGAAACCAAGCAAGTGACCGGGCATTCAATCGGTCCTGGCGTTCTGCTTCACGACCAGTCGGCTTAAAAGACCGATAGGTGGTACTCGAATTGTTGCGATAGCGTGATGCCACTCTTCTTATGACTACCCATATTTCATTGATATCGTACAGTGGCCATAGTGTTTAATATATGATGGCTCCCAGGATAGAGAGTAGCCAATGGTGCCACGGCCAGGATGAGAGTAATCGAAGTATCGCGTAATCTAGTCGATTAGATCAGAACTGTCGTAAACGAGTCGTCGTACCTGATTAGTGAAGTGAAAATTATGATGCCTTCAACATTTGTTAATTCCAACTGCAGCACGGACGTATGTAGGTATGCGCGATTACGTTGGAAAGAATTTGAGCCAGCTAGACTTACGAGAAGATACGATGCATTTATCATAAATGGAATAGAAACATTTGTACTCTCATTTATGTCTAGAAAGCAATGCCTATTGACATATGTATTAATTGAACTTTAGCGTTGGTAGCGTTTGCGGGGAAATTCAAATGTGGTACGCCAAAGAGATCAGCAGAATCAGAATTTTATAGTTGAGGAACTGTAGTATAAAATACGGATTAGATAGCGGGTTAACGCGTACACCTGATGCAAAAGTCACGTAGACATCCGTTGGTATCCGAAACGTGTGTAAAAATCTGTCTGGTTGAACTGCATTACAAAATGTGTTATGTAGATGGCAATAATTATTGATCCTGCTCAACGCATATGCATTAAACCGATATAATAGATCATGGAATTTTGTTATAACTTCATAATTAACTAAAGGAACGGTGACAGTCGTAGGTTTACGAAGCGCATTCCACTACGAAGAATTCTTATCCTAAATCAACCGGTCATCGGATGTTTCGAGACTGCAGTTTGTTCGACTGGATTCCTTGTGCGCATTCTGCTTAAGTTCTTCCTGCCTTCGAAAAGTCCACCAGTGAACCAAAGCGAAAAATTTCTTTTCGTTTTTTAAAGAATAACTTCAGGATTACATCATCTGTGACACCTGGTTAGTGTTGCTTAGCTGAGAAGAATGTATGTCAGAATACGCCGCGCGTAAACCCTGCACTTCGTTGCATAATATCCTAATTTTACGGAATTTTATGGAAAATCACGTGACCTCATTAATAGTTGGCATGCCTCGACTATAACTGTATTGAACTGATAACGTTCTCAATGTCCGTCGTTCGGCCAGCATGAGGTCACGCGGTGGGTCGACAAGCAGACAAATCCGAGTCGTTTATCTCGAAGCGGTGCGGAGATCAGCCAAGAGCCGAATACAGTGTAATCAATAAAGCGAGCCAGATGACGCCTTTGCAGACGATTGTTGGCCGTTAGCGCTCTTTTCTCTGATTGACTCACCGAGTGGCCAGTCATTTGCCCGGCTGACTCTGACGCATGCAATAATATTCTCCTCCAACTTCTCTTTGCTCCCAGCTTCATGCAATGATACATCCATTTGTACGACTGTAGAGTAGAACCACAGTTGGGCAAAGCTCGCCACCAATGCACTATTTTTTTGTCTAGTGACATACTCAACAAAATTCAGTCGATATTGCGCTCACTTAGGTTTAAAGAATCGACCTTTCAGATCCGATAAGGGTAAGGATAATGCCAATCATTCGGTGCCTACAATGTATTTCCTGATCACAGGCAGTAATATATCATGTGTGCGGATCTACTGTTTGTTCCACTACCGGCAACAAACTCAGTTGAAAACACTCGCAATGCAGCATAACACAATTAGATTTTATCGTAAACGATAGTCAGGTTGATGAGTTAGTAATGTATTGAAATGGTTTGGTTGCGCTGGCAGCTTCATCTGTGTGGTTTGGGGAACTTGGCTTGAGCAGACAGGCGCCACAGAAGGAGACGGAGGTGGTCAAACGTGCTCCTAGGAGTATAGGTGAGTCGAGGCAACTCCGTGGACCGGACAATCTTTATTGTTATCAAGGGCATTCCCAATGTTTTCGATGTCTTCGGGTGACATGGCAGTTATGTTCCACCGTTTTCGATGTTCCACTTTTTTGTCTGATGTAGCTTGATACGTTAGGCAAGAAGTGCCGTTCCGCTGTTTATTGTACGTAGTTATTATGTACTTCAGTAAGGCATATGTGGCTGAAATAGGCATACTAATTGAAATAAATTTTGGTTGATTGTAGTGGGTGCGAAATACTTCAGTCATACGGATACATTTTTGAGGCCAATTAGCTGTTTTAAAGGCTACAACTGGTCAATTGTTTTCGACATACAATTGATAATATATGCAGCATACTGCTGCTCGTGCGACCTCTGGCGTTTGACAAAATAGAGGACCGTATATATCAGACGAATTTACTTATGTCTTTCTCTGGTTAGGATGAAAATAAGGCCACAGAATGCGTAAATGGTTTTGAACTGAATACGACCTCTTAGAAGAAAGCGAGGGCCTTACATCACATTGGTAAATAATAATAGAGTACATTTACTTAAGCATATAATACTCGCAAATGCATGATCGATAAGAACGTGCGACACTGCCAAATTTCCGAAGTGCAGAGAGTCATCAAACAAGAAAAAACTCAGAAATATAGTATTAAATAAATATTTAATAATTATTCTAATAATAAAAGTCTACGTCGTGGTGTAACATTAGTCATAAGGTACATAACGCTAACACAAAAAATATGTCAGCAGAGGAGTTAAAAACCGAAACTAGTTTTAGAATGGCACCACGACTTTTTTACGGTTTGGTCTCCAAATGGGGTGGTTAGCACACCAGACCAATCGACGTAAAATCAATAAGCCATTACAGTTTTGTCTTAGCTTTCTAAAATGCCTATTGAGTATGCCTACGTTAATTATCCAACGTATTATCGCCTTTCTATAGATAACGACACGCCGGGAGACAATCTAAATAAGTATGTGTTAGAGCTGACCTGCCTTGCTGGCCTTAGGGCGCAGATGAACCTCGAGATGCATGCTTCACTAGTATACCAGCAAATGGCCGCGCATTTCGACAGCAACCAGGTAATGAAAGCGTTTTCATTCATAGTCATGATTAACTACAAAGACAGAACTAGAAATAAGGTCTTTTGAAATTAAATATAACGGATATAATTCTCTTCACGACGGTGCCACTTTTCACAGGCCAGTGGGTACCATCTTCAAATTATGCTCATTTGTCATTTAGCGACAACATGCTCCGCCACTACTGTTTAGTTTTTCACGGGAAATCGCCTACTAGTGTGAAGTTGTTGTTCTCATAATTTTGTTCGTACTGCACCACGAATATAGGTTGCTCGCAAGGGATTCGCTAAGTTCTTCCAGCACAACTCGGATGAAGAGCGCGAGCATGCCCAAAAGATCATCGCCTACATTAATTCGCGAGGTGGAACCATCGGCAACATCAACGTTGGGGTACATTTTGCATTGACTATTTAAGCTACAAATTCTGCTGCAAATTACAAGCACTCAAGATGAGAATACGAAAATTTCATTTTGTTACGTCAGCTTGAACTTACCGCTTATCTAATCTCATGTTTTGAGACTGAATTTACTCTTGACTGGCCCGGATCAAAAATAGTTGTCGAGATTGGTACCTCCGATCTTGTCTCGACTTCATGTTAGTAGACAAATAGATGTCACAGAAAGAATGTTAAAAATATTAAGCAATCTTTTTGAGCGTTCATTACGTTGTTTGCTCCACTGGGTTCTCGCAGATGCCGACCATTGCTTCGTGGAGGAGCGCTAGAGAAGCACTCCAGGCCGCGCTTGACCTCGAAAACAAGGTCAACAATGAGCTTCATGGTCTTCACAAATCAGCTGAACAAGACTGCCACGACCCACAGGTAACAATTTTAAAAATTACCTATTTACTGATAAATTTGATGTCGCATTACCAAACAGGAAAGAGAAGCTGGCCATCGACGTATCAATCCTGTGTTTTGGCCTATCGGCAAAGAGCGCGTTTTATTACGCTTCATTATATGCATACGCGACCATATTCATGTCAGACAATTAAACGCGGTGTATTAAACCAGATGTATTAAAGAGTCACCATTTCCATATGAATTTATACGCAATTACAGCTGCAGGACTTCCTCGAAAGCACCTTCCTGAACGAGCAGGTCGAGTCGATCGCCCAGCTCGAACGTCTGATTACAAACCTTGATAAGTTCACGGACACCCATCTGGGAGAGTACTTCATTAATAAGGACCTTCAGTAAAGCGCATTGATTGCGAAAATAAAGTATGCAACGATCGAAGACCGCAATCAACTCCGACAGCCAGAAACTTTGAATATGTCCATTTTTCACTTTTGTGACTACTGCCTTTCAACAAGAACAGCTTGCTTATGTTACATTCGCCATCACTATTCGAAACGCTCCAGGCACAGTTTCAAGCGTTGTTCTCAGCAAGTCGTACTTCAGCTCGGAGTAAACAACGGAAATCGGGCGGGTCGACTCTAATGAAAATGTCGTTATTAAATTGGACATTTGGAGATTTGTTCAATTGTATGCAACGCAATTTGAATAAAATATGGAACATTTTTACCAACTGTATCAAACGTTTATTCTCTAAATAATTCATCCCTGAAACAGTAGGTTTTTGGTCTCGTTAGAAGATAGAGACTCGGCGTTAAATAACGATAGAAAGCAATATATCCGGAACAGCCTCAGAAATATCCTCCGAGTCGATGACACAGAATACGTTGTGTAGGATATAACGCTATAATTGGGGTCATGTGTGAAAGTAATTATTATAACTAAGAAAAGAACCGCTAATCTTTTCCACAACGCGGCAAATTCCAAGCGGTTTATGCTGATTGTGATATGTGACGATTTACATGTGACGATTTTAGTGATGAGTTTTTGAAAAAGGCCCTGTGTCCCCTGGCAACCCCACGTTCGCTGGCCACGTTCCTCTAGTCACAGTAGCACTCCATTACAATTAGAATGACTTATCACCGTTACGCGGCGCGACTCTACGTTTGTGGTGCTATTTTACAAATGCATTCACATATTTGCTGTCACATTTGCCAACTGGATGTTCGGTTGTGATTTATCCATGTGATACGCCTGCTGTCTCCATATATTTTCAGGACTTACCATATTTCACAAATAGTTAAACAGTTATGAAAAACACATCAGGATTTTTTGCGTGATAGAGTATACATGAAAAGTTTTGTTTGGAGTTGGTGTGAAGATTTGTGTAGATGCTTTCCAATTGCCATTCCTTTGAAAATAATACCTTTAACCATATATCATGTCGGTAATGCAATTGCAGATTGCCAGGCACACACTTCCTCCGTTAGTTACTGTCTATTCCCTGTAGGAATTCATCATCCATATCTACCGAACTATCCACGCACACACAGAATGCAGCCGTCTCGTAGCACTGCGCTAGTTCGAGTTATTTCTATCTTAATCATACCTGTACATGTCCATGTTAATATAGACTATTATATTCGCTAATAAAGCTGGCAATTATTATATATAATCTAGAAAGGTAATGAAGTACAGTACCAAATGAGAACAGCTATGTAGTCGTATGTATTTATTGCACTGAAATAAAAAACTTAGTACTTGCACCTCTATGCGTTATTTCTCGGCTATCAACGCTGCACTGGTGCAACTGACCTAAACGAAGTTGCACTAAGTATGTGGGTGTTTTGTTTGAGCGGGGTCCCTCGATCGCACTCCCAGTTCTACACCACTTTCTTGGTAGACAAATGGGGCCTCCCCTCTGAAAGCTCAAGGTAAGTTAATCTACATCTTATACTCCGCTCGCGTCTCCTTAAGTCTTTTTCAACATTTCTGCTGACCACAATGTTTTTGCGTTTAGTCAGCATTTTGTAAACATTTAGTGACTGTTTATGGCAGTAGGGCTACTATTATTATTATTATAAGTGTAACACATCTTTATTACGCATAAACGTCCGCTTTTTGCCACTCAGTCGGGATTTGAGAGTAATACCGTCACGTTGGCAGAGAATTACACAGTCGTAAGCGCTCAATTATGGAAAAAACTGACTTTTTAAAGATTGTGTACGTGCAAACAGTAATATTCGGTTTCCGTATTGGCACCTACGGAATTGCGCGTTGGTTATATCTCAATAAAGGCCCGCAGTGTCTGGTCTAGTCCTGCACACTATTAACCGTCGTACACGACTTCATTTAACTCCAGTATCATTTTCACGACGAAAGCCTCAGTGGTCGCAGTACGTAACTTGCGATGTGCCTTAACAACTACATGACAGCTGCGACAGATGACTATCAACAATGTACTTCTGCTTGCTGCTTCTGCACCAGCCAAGTAATCAGTTGCTGAACAGCGTTGGCTCTTTTGACATTGATATGGTACCAACAACAACAGCATCCGTATCTACACTAAAAAGCAAAACACTCGAACTGTTGCCATCTTATCGTACACGTAAGAATCTTTGAGCCAAGTAGAAGCTACATTATTAACAAACTTAATATGAAGGAGAAAACACTCAGACACTTCGTCACGCGAAAAGCAGCTGTTTGCGCTCGATTGCTTCTTTAGGCCATCAAACACACACAGACGTTTGTAGAATTCTGTTACCATATCTTCTTATTGTCGTCGCACAGCAAATGGAGAATAACGATTAATAAGTCAATCATAATAGGCAAAACAAAACACATCGGAAATCGTCAAATCAACAAAAGTAACTCAACAGTAATCAGCGAATCAAGAAGCGCTGTGTATATTTTACAATCAGATAAAAATGATCAGGTACAAACAGGACGCGTATATGCAGTGTGGTTGTAGTGGTACGCGCTCGTAAGATCCGCATGTTCGTGATTTATCTTCGTTTCGTAACGATGTTTACGCAAATGTATTTTACACTAATCACTGAAACCCCTCATTGCCTCTTAATCAGTACATACATGTCCATACACGTCTACACATACACAGTCACATATACACATACACAATCACGCAGCGGGACAATATTTTTCGTTCACAACACACCCGATCGCCAGTTTGTTCAAGTTTTGTGCTATCTTTACAACAAAAAAAATGTGAATTAACAAAAACATTCGAACGTTATTATAACCACCGGTAATAAAGGCATAAGGTCAATTGACCAGGCGTCACCTATGAGTTTGGCATACACTTTCTGCAGCACTGGCTGTCATATTTTGTAGTTGAGTTGTTGCGCAGCACATACGGTACGGCAGAATAGTATCTTTTATTTTGTCAATATCCGAACCGTTGTAACAGTGACAATGCAGTTTGTATGTTGTGAAAAACATCGCAATTAAGCAACGTTTTATTCGCTCGCGATCAGCTGAGTCTGTCTCAGATTGTCGAGATATAAACGCATTGGCTGCCCGTGGAATTTTTTTAATTTTGACGATCGTCCGATTGTGTGTACGCGATTCCTTTTCAGTGCGTGTCTTCTCTTGCTCCCCTCCTCTTTTTTAACCCTTACTAAGGCCTAGAAACTTTTTACCCCAGCTAACCGCCTCAGCTCTTCATACGATACCCAAAACGTGAATGACCACGGGGCCATTCTCGCCCAGATGGGGAAGAAGCCTTTGTACAGTGCGAAAAAGCCTTCCTTTGAGAACGTCTTCATAAGACAGTCCGTCGATGAGTGGTACAGCATCCCACGACCCTTCTCGTCTGTCGGCTGGTTCATCACCCTCGTTCGAATGACGTCAGCCGGTGTGGCGAAAACAGCGGCCACGAACCCGGAACAACACGACGCCATAGAGTGGCTCACGTAATTGTCCTTGAGGTTCGTATTTGCTAGAATAAAATGTTTAGCGCGGTCGTACGTTGTTAGGTCGCCGAGGTTGACGAGTGCGGCACGGTATACGTTGGGGGCCCAGCCCTTCCATAAACCACGAATGCCGCTTTCGCGAAGGATTTGGATTAGGGCCTGCGACGTGCTCGTCACTCGAGGCGGAAGACCCTGTAACAATCGGCGACCTTCCATTTGCATGCGTACTTTAACTAAATCGACCGGACTAGCCAGAAATTGGCCCAAGGCACCAGCGAACACGCCCACACAGAGACTTTTCAGCACTTGGTTCGACTGATCGTCGGACAGGTAGATGTCACGCACGCCTTCGTAAATGGTCATTCGACACCCGCTATAGATGAAGTGCCGGTAAATTGCTGGGGGAATGCCACGCCACAACTGAAGGATGCCCTCATTTTGAATTATACCTGCGGAAATATAGCAGGGTATAAGGACGTTGTTTTTAAAATAGTAGCGCTCCCATAACTATGCAGAGTCGTGAACGAAGTGAAGGTAAATACTAACCAAGCTCTGTATTCAGTTGCTCATTTAATGTCCACATAAGAAGGCATACGACTCATCCTACTGAAGCCACCATTACCTAACAAGACTCCAAAACGGAGATAGATGCTGTACATATAATCCTTTTTTTACATACTGGTGGGTTACGCACATGACGCGTGCACTCACTCGTATCAATGTAAGAAGATGGAGCATTTTAATCATGTACTCTAAACTTGCTCCTCACACACAATGCTGTAGTAAAATTCAACAACAGTGTGAAATGTTTGCGATGTTCACATCCACGGTTTAAATACGTACCTATGCCGATGCTAAAGAATCCCTTTGGCTTTGTTTGGTTGATTCCACGCGCCAGGTCTTCGCCCTGAATTTGCAAACGAGTTTTGATAATATCTAGCGGATAAGTAACAGTCTCAGCAACGGATGCCGCACAAATCGATAGACAGTATTTATACTGGAAGTCTTCGAATTTTTCGCAGGTCGATGTCGGGATTCGCGTTATTGATGACGCCATTGTAGTGTCACAGTGGCGCTTGCAATTTGTCTTCAGTAAACGCCTGGCTTGTCAGCGTGAAGAGAAACTTTGAGTGAAACTGAAGTTAGATTTAAACTGAACGCAGTACAAACTCACAATCAGGGAAAAATGGGGGTCTTGGATGAAGTAAAGTGGATGAAGCAGGATCTTCGGTTGATTGCTAAAAGAGTTTCTGAAACTAAACATCATACACAGAAACAATACTAACATTGACTGTGATCTACCAATATGGGTGAATACTGAATATATGAATAAGTTCTTCGAGCAAAGTCAATTTTTAAAACCTGGATTGTTTTAAGTCTGCCTGTACGAACTGCCCCCGCTCAAGCGCGACGAAGCGTTAATTTCCAGATCGCAGACGATATTCCAGCAGACGGCTCCGTAAAGACGCGTTACGTTGTAGACCAATCCAGTACGCGATGTGTATCGAGGCCTCGCGCGTCGTATTCTATGCCCCTACCCCACTTCGCAGCTCTCACCGTCTTTTTTCAACACAACCTCTAGATTAATTTCCTGGTAGCCTGAGTAGAGCTCGTAGATATTAAACAGGTAATCATCTATTAGTTATGGTGTAATCGTGAAAAGTAATTGTCTGTTACGAAATTTTCTTTTCTTTAATATTTGTATGCGCGTTGGCATATCACTTTTAATAATACTATGAATAATAGTGATAATGATAATTATTATTGTCATTATTATAAATAAAGGATACAAATACAATAATAATAATAATATTTATTATTATTATTAACCGTAATCTTGTAAATGGCTTTATACCAGCCTACGAACCAATGGGATGCACCCGTTTAAATACCGAAATTACATCTATGGAGTTGCTCAAGACAAAGGCGCTTATTCATTCTAAAAACGGAAAGCTTGGAAAAGTTTTGTGTAATCACATAATATAGTATATGACATAATCCATTAGTAAATTGTCATGAAAGTGAAGCGTAACGAGCATCGCTGTTGAATTCTGGAAATGAAACGGGCCATTCTAATTTAAACATAAAATGTATTATCTTCTTACCGTAGAGAAAAAAATCAGTTAAATAATAATTCCTCAATTGTTGCTATCCTCAATTATAGGTTACGATTGCCTTAGGTAGCCAAATAGTTTATACTTCTATACCTCATCTCAGCTTAACCACAAAGATATCTAGATACGACAAGCTATAACAAATCGGTTACACGAAGACCTTGTTTTAGAAGTCGCTTAGACAATGCGCAGAGGGTAATGCCTTTCATCAAGTGTGTTCATGGACAAACCGTCAGACTGCCCGCGAGCCCTGGTACCGTCTAGGTCCTTTGAGAAATGTCTTACTCTTTGTTAACAGAGATACCCGTTCATGGACTTTTGCAAAATTTACAACCGCCACTAGCACCTGACATTTGTCATTCTATTTTGAACACCGAACCAAATTAACAACATAAGTAGTAGGTGGTTTGAGCAAGGCCTTATTCCAACTTTAAGAGTCCAACACCCCGTGCCCCCCAGCTTGCCGGTATAGGTGTATCACGTTTATGTCTCGATTGTGTTTCGCTAAAGCGAATAATAGCTCCGGCTCAGTACCCACTCTAAAGCACAAATCCTAAAGGTCACCACTGTAAGAAGCATAAATCTTGCTTCTTATCTTGAGCCGCAGATCGGTAACCAAAATAGTGTGTAGAGAATAAGAGCAGCACTGGTCTTCCGTACGGGTTCTGCAAGGCAACCAAGTTCACTTGCTATGATGCGCCAGCGAATTGACGACCTCAAACGTTTAAGGTCTAATGAAGCACCGAAGTGGCTAGTGTGCACGGCGCCAAAGCGTTGCAACTGCAAAAGGTCCCCAAACTTTGACCGGACGAAAGGCACTGGTTACCAGTGTTAGTGAACTTCGAACCTACTTCCTTCTCCCTTGTTCGAATCATTCGTTTTTTCTCACACGAACATATAGTATATATCCGTATTTATACGCCTTTTTTTTATGAAGAATAAAGCCGAAGTTATTTATCGTCCGTTTCCTCAACACCAACAAGATGTTCGCACACACCCGCGCGACTCTTACAGAGCACCAGCATTATCGCGCATTTTGACTTGCTCCACATTGACCACCGCCGTTTTCATATGGCGATAAAAAAGACTAGTTTTGAATAAACTTACTACTTTGCCCACTCGATAAACCGAAAGGACGTCACAAAACAACTGTCGCCATATCTTCTGCGCACTTAGTCGTCGCCCACTTCTTTTCTCAACACACTTACCCTAGAGTGATGAAAAAACATGGTGAACCAAAAATAGGGGTTTCGTCGTGTAGCAAGGCTCTGCCTCTCCTGCTTTCACTGGAGAGTAGGCTACAGTGACATCAGCGGCACAAACTGTGGATAGACAGCGCAGCCGCCACCACTCTCGTCGATATTGAAAGCAGGGGAAAGGAGGCACGCTAACCACAACAAATACGAAATAGTAGGGGAAGGCTCATCTGGCAGCGGGCAATTTTAAACTTGCGAGGTACATCCTGTATGAGACACCGATTGACGAGGATGCACTTGAGACGTAGCAAAAATTTGGCCTTGAAATGGTGAGCAGGAGTGGCGCGAGGGAAAGATATATTAAATCTGTATATAATATAATTTTAAAGAGTTGTTTCAGAAGCACGCTACACATTAAGAGGTGTTTCGTTGTAGGTTTATCGACGCCTTCCTAGCCAATTGTAAAACACCTGAAATTTGTAGAATCACAGCTTTATTATTATTATATTAAGGGCACACATTTTATGACGGCGATTTTCATGTTCGTAGGGCTATAATAATTTTTTACCATAAGGCTTTACGGCGCCTTATGAGCCTTGGAGCAATTAGAGTACAACCAACAAACATGCAGTTAACGTTTAATTTTTTCGTTCAAGCTAGTTTATAACCATTTGTTACAGAGTATTACAAAGAGTTCAACTAGCGCAGCTTTTAAAAGCATTAAAATAACATAGCTTTTGAACTTTACCAGAAACCTACTAAATTAATAGAATCCTTGCCGACGAAACAAACGTGGCCAAAGCTAACCTTTTTGCCTTCGATATGACAATGCGTCGGACGATGCCACTATGTATGCACTGCTATCTCTACTCTTAAAATTGTTTAACCAGGATACCTGCTCTTGTATTGTTTTGTCTGATCCAAACTGAAACTTTAGATTGAAATCACTAAATAGAAGAGCATATATTTATAACGGGTTTGCACCGGCTCCCCGCCTGGATAGAGCTTGAAGCTTGGATTACAGTAGTCGACTGTCGTAAATGCGGCTAATGGATCTACGTATGCGATTAAAGCTAAAAATGACTATTCTAGCAAAAAAATTACTACCGCGCCTGGAGGGCTCGATAGAGAAATAGTGTAGAGCTTCGATGTAATCGCAGCGCACTTAATCTTAGCCTACTGTTGCCACTGCATCTGCGATGTTTGAAAACACTCATGACATGTACTAATTTTGTTTTTGCTTAGTAAGAATGGCAAGGACATAATTAGTACTGCAGACGGCAGAAAAGACTTATGATGGTCGTAGCCACTCGTCATCCTCTAGCGGTCAGTCTATCTCTTCGTTTGTTCCATTTCCTCTAGCTATGTTCTTTTTCATTCCAGGAACATGTACAGTCCCGTGGTGTGAAGGAAGAGCGGCCACTCGAAGAGAGGAGAGTCAGCGTTAGACGTCGAAAAAAAGGCTGTATATTTTTCACTAGTGAAACTTACGGATAATGTAGTACACTGTAAATTTTTTGATTAAATGATCTGCTAAGGACGATGAAATGCTGTTAGTGGGTGACACAGCGCGTTGGTTCCACACCATCAACGTCTACTTCATAGCTCTGACATATGTAGGATTCAGACAAAATGCGTCACTGTAGCGAAAAATCCCATACATACCAAAACCGAATGAACTTACAAATATTTTCTAGAAGAGTTTCAAGTGAACCGCATTTACAGCAAACTTGTAAATTTGCATGAATCTGTAGATTTGGCATATATTTGTGTTGAAATTGTATCCAATATCAATTCGTTGGTGTGCAGAAACGTTTTACTCATCAAAACAAATGTGATTTCACAACGAGACGATAAAAGAAGCTTCTAGTCTGCGCCCTCATACACGTAATATAATTTTTTAATTTGTCTAGTGGATCTCTTTGGCATTCATATCTTTGGTTAAACGGGTAATTGACCTAGAAGAGAGCGTCCTGAAGGATCGCACTGAAACATTTTTTACAAGCACCACAGCATCACTTGCAGTCGATATTAGAAAATTTAACAACACACCCAAGGTGTCTTGCCCTTGGAAATTTAACTCAATAAATATATCACTGTTTTCTCCTTTTCAAATGAGTATTTTTTTGAAATGTGTAGAACATTTAGGACACTTTATGGTTTTATTAAGTGGGAAAAAAAAGAATTTCGTTTGGCCATACACGACGCTACTGCAGGGCACCATAACATGCAACAACAAACAATATCAGCAACGACAATAAAGTATATTTTTATCATGTTCTACTTAGGTTTTTTAATATAGTGATCATCGCTTCATTTGCTTATTTCAAGAGATAATTCGTTGCACACATCTGCTAATAATATTCACATAATATCATTGTATTGAATACAATTAGCGACCGATTAATGTATAGGTATGCTGTGAGCATTAAAGCTCAGTGGGTTTACTCAAAAATCAGTGATTTGCTTACCAAAGCGAGAGTAATAGGACTCTTATCTAGTATTCACTTTATGCTGCTTACTGAATGCGGGAGATAGCAAACATACATACGATCATTTAGGAACACAATCGTCCCGATTTTTCCATCCCTACTGTATGTATCTGGATAATGGCAAATAAAAAAGGATAAACAAAATGCTTAACTGATTTAACCTACCTTTGTATATATCCAGTTGAGTTATTCATTACATAACAGTGTAACTCTGTTATCAGTGAAGACTAAAGAAACATGCTTTTACTGTATATGCAAGGATCGTACAGAGTGACAGTTTTTTAAAGGTGCGCGACGAATGTTCTCAGGGCATTACGAATTCTGTATACGGCGCGAGCCTCATCGACGTTGTTGAGATCTACGTCACCAATGTGGAGTCTGTTTCCTACACTCTGATGACCAGGGGTGTGGGCTCTCCTCTATTTGCCTGTGTAGTTGGTAAGATTGGTTAAATCGACTAGATGAATACACTTAAATATATAAATTACAACCCATTATATATATATATATATATATATAT
>MNPL01001121.1:16069-39393 GCA_002081605.1 Tropilaelaps mercedesae | reverse complement strand
TATATATATATATATATATAGAGAGAGAGAGAGAGAGAGAGAGAGAGAGAGATGGACGAGAGGGAGAGAGAATATGTGAAGTACTTTCATGCTCAGCAATTCTTGTTCATGGTAAATGACGTGCAGGTCTCAAATAAATGTTTCAAGTGAAATTTATCTTTAAATTTTATTCCTAAAATGCATTTAGTTGCTAGTACGTCAATGTTCGTAAAGAGGAATCGTATATTAATTTCTTAACAGCTTAAATAAATTATTTCTTATATCTCAGTCACTAGACCTTTTTGCTGTGCCATGAAAGGAGCATATATACATACATGAAGAGGTTCTCAAGACAAAAATTATTCAGTTTGTTGTTTATCTGAACAACTTGGTCCCTATATCGTAAAGATATTTACTCCGACGCAGATATTCATCAGGGCTGGTTGCACTTCGTGTTTTTCCTAGGTTGCCATTTTTGTTGTTTTACGTTTAAATTTTCTATAGCAGACGAAAAAGACAAAATGCTTGACATCAGAATGGCACTCGTTGTATTTAACCAAATATGCAAGTCTAAATCAAACAGATATATCTATCTAGGCACACTACTACAAATGAAACAAAAGAAAAGCCACGCTATAAAAGTTGTTTTTGATTATAAAAATGGTCAACATATTAAGAATATTCACCCAGTAAGTACACAATAGTATATAACAGATACTCAGAGATTTACTGAACACCTATAGCTGGCCTATTTTCATTTATTACGCAGCTGACACGAATCTTTTTTTTTACCAAGCCAGTTGGTATGAATAATCATTAGCGAGAATTATTTTGAGGATATCGTCACTGGGATATTTAGGAAATTTTTACCTATATCGTGGAACGATCCTTCATTGTAGTGGCAACGGGATAATGAGAGGGAAAATACACTCATCTAGGTTTCGATATCCTTGTCATCTACGTCTTATGAGAATTTTCTGAACGAATAAAGCCAAGAGAAATAGAAAGGAGTGGGGAAGAGCGAAGGCTCGAATAGTTCGAGAGAGAGGTTCAGAACGTTTACGGTAATCTCCCATTTGCTATTTTATAATAATCTAATTCAATTGAATTCATTATCTTGCCGATGGACATCTAGTGCACAGTAGCAACTCAAAGGACGACAGAAACTAATATGGTTCGAGACTGATTCCATGCGCACCCAATCCGCTAAGAAACGACGCCAGTACATTTACAGATACCCTATTCGACAAAAGCGAGCTCATCCACCGTTCTATTTTTCTAAGCGTTTGGAGTCCGCCACGACAGCAGTCCGTGACGGCAGCTGTAATAGCGGTACCCATACACGCGTATTCACCTGAATCTGATGCGTTATTTTCACCGCCATTTAAAAGCGGGGGCCGACGAACCGTCTTTACCGCTTATCGGCAAAACCCGCGTACTAATCTCTTCGGTCGGTAAGCTGATATCGTGCACACGTTCCAACCAATTCTATAACTTTAGGTCTTCTTTATCGTTGCTATCAGCATTACCCGAAACCTTCATAAAAGAAAGTCTCCTCTACCGTAAGGCAATGTCGCCAACCTAAGATACACCCGTACAGTGGATGAGCATTCAACCCGAGGCTGGTGAGTTTACTGCCGCAGAAGCTCGTCGAGGTTATCTGAGGACGAGCGGTAAACCACGATCTTTATCAAGCATGGTATAGCGGCCCTGCTAAATACCCGTATACGTTTGGTCAGGTGTTGTGAATAGGCTCACTTTTTCATTATGGGGATAGAACAAGAAGTAGAAGAAGGGAATACTGGTATACGGCGAAATCGAGAAAAACAAAGTAGATTTGGACCGGACCCTTTGTGAGTCGAGTTGAAGGCGTGAACGTTTATGCGCTCAGTGCGGATTAATAAGCTTACTACATGCTTGATAGCTGCCATTTAAAGCGCTAGCCATAGTCTAAATGCATCGTCTATAGTTGCAGAGGCAGTCACTAAGGAAAGTGGCTTTATTTAAGCTGCCTATGAGCCTCTCAAGCACCCGGGATTAGTGGGAGTGATATGCTGACACAATAAGGTGCGCAGATGAATCTAAGGGAAGCCACCATCTAATTTGACACAACTTAGTTATATAGTTTAAGCCTAATCCACACCAAGCGCGATATCTTCGCCTAGGTTTACGAACAGCTTCGAAAGCTATCTTTTTACTGAGGTTTTTTTTATATATATTGATCCATCCGCGATAACATCGATAAGTACATAGTAGCTTACTACCACTTCCAGTGATTATATTATCATCCTTGAGCATCGCTTCTATCAGGCGCAACTAACGTACCTAGCAAGCCACTGACTCGTGTTTTGAATGATTCCGTGGCTATCATTAATGTGGGATTAGTGTTATAATCTATTGACATCACTTTTTTAGTGATCGACACAGAACAAGGCTCTCGTGGTCCATGACTTCCGACAGAATACTATGGGAACGCAGTTCACGCCGTTTAAAACGCTATTTGTTGCTATTCGTTGGATTCACTCCGAATATAGGGCGCTTGGTCGTTACTATCTGAGGCACATGGGAGAATTTGGCATCAAAACGAGCTTACCGAACTGCCTACAGCTATCGTCCTGTAAAGTATAATCAGATTACAAAGTCCGTCGAGCTAGATGGCTTAGTGCATTCGCATGCGCTTTGCGACTGGAGGAGACACGTAGGTGCACGGGGTCGATCCCTGCCGGTGCACATTTACATTTATATGGGATCCGTCTTACGAAGAAATGCAAAACTGCTACCGTGGACGTTAAATGTTGGCTGATGGTCAGCTTTAAAAAATATTTTTAGATTACAGGGTCCGTCTCACTTGCGTACTGGGACATTCTGCTTTACTTCGTCTATTCCACCTCCGCAACAATACCGACAGCTCTGTTAAGTTTGCTCGCATGGATAGGGGCACCTACTGGTAAACCTTGACATTCTATCTTCGGTAGAAATTTATGTGTCCACGGCCATCTCTTACAATGGTTATCTCTGACGGAGTTCTGAAAATGGGACGGTTGTGAAGCAAGTCACTGTTTTTCAATAACTTAGATTTAGTGGCTCGTCTATTGCGAGATGTCCGATTTCTCATCAACTGGTCGGGAGGTCTGCTAGACATTAATGTCGTCGTACTTAAAATTTGTTTCCTATAATGTCAATATAGGGCATCCTCGAAGTAGATTGCGTTAGTTCTAGAGACACTCAAAGGTACATTCATTGTGGCTGCTGTAACTGCTTGATCGGGGCGGAGTTCCATCTTTAGAGTAGTCATAGTTGGGTTCCTTCGCACTGCGATCTGCCTTGTCCCAAGACATCTTGATGTCCCGAAGGTCAGAACTCTTTTGTCTATCTGCGGTTTCATAATAGTCGCCACCGAGGCGACCAGTCAGCAACAGCCGTGCAGGCTTCCTATTCGCTGAGTGGTAAACAGCCTCACCACCCATTCACCTCATCCCTGTCAAAGAGTGTAAATCTTTGAGCCAAAAACAAGGCTGCGCTAAATGCTGAGCGTCCCCGAGCTGACCCCTAACACGATCATGTTTATCGAGGCAAGCGTCGGCAGGCGCTTCCGTCAAATGCTCTGGCGTTGAGCCATTCCCCTTGTTTGCTTTCCGGTTAGAACAGCTTCGTTCCAGCTCTTTTCACCATTAATGTCTTTTTCGTCTTGGTTTCGCTTATGTCTGCCCGTTGGCGCCTGACGTGCGCGTCCCCTCGTCCGTAGTCGGGTGACTTCTATGTACCAATATCGTAAAGTATCAGGTTTCTATGGTCAACGGACCCTGAGCAGCGCCGATGTGGTCGGATAGGTTGCAAAGCCGCTGGATGTCCGCTGACCACAGAACACCGGCGGATATTGGACCATGTACGGTCGAGTCTCTCGTCTGAGGACGCGACCGATACACGTCCCGTTGAAATGACGTCGCAGTCGGTTCTGAGAATACGCGAAGCACTGGCAAGGTTTAACGTCACGAAGAACGTCACGAAGAACGACCCTTCTACGCCTCCCACACACGAGGTCGTGTGGGAAGGACCCAGACAGCTTCTGCCTAACCGACCTAAGCCGCCGTGGCCATGCGGCTGCCATAACGATATCCCAAGACGGCCAAACGGCTTTGGCTACGCTGCCTGCGTACTGCCAGGTCGTCCCCCGTGCCGGTGCTCGCGTCGGCAGGTCTTGTCTGCAAACAGCTTTGCGACAATCAGGTCCCGAAGACGGCAATAAGGTTTCCGGCTCTAATGCCACCCGTTTGTGGGTGCTCTCTCAAGTAATACCTCCTTCCGAGGCGGCCTCCAGCCTACACACGGACACCGGAGTATGCGAAGATATCTGAATTATTATACGCCAAGAGCATTCCACATTCTACTGGCGCTGCTGCATTTCATGTCTAGAACAGTCGAGATGCGAGAAAGCTGTCGCCCTGGGACCCGAGCCAAGCCAACGGGACCAAGCGAACGACGGTATTCACGCAGACCTGGAGATTCGTGATGCGCTCTGATCGGCAAACGAGATCAAGCATCAGTGTTAGAGCCTGTAGAGTGTACTCTTTGTTCACGTTTGGTTCTACCAAGGGTGGCGTCAGTCGTTCACCAAACAACCTTTACGTTAGAGGGAATGGGCATTAATGCAGGCGGACGTCGAAGGCCGTTTATTCGTCGGATGCGATATTTTTAGGCGTACGCGTAATAGCACTCGGAGTTCAGGTATGCAAAAACGTAAACGGACGGCATTAGACACTGATCTATCGGCAAAGCTCACGAAGTGCTCTCACGTACAACGCCTACGGATGAGTTCGTACAATTCGGAACTTGGCCACCCTTTCGATATACTTGTATTGTCAGCAAGGACACAAGGATTAGTTTCTACATCTAACTAAGCGACAACTAACCCAACGAATAAAAGCAACGAGTGAAAAGAAATAAATCATCTGAATTTTCATAAAAATGTCTATTTGACAAAAACCACAAGTGGATCACTATATGCTAGCTCAACATGGCACACTTTATTGGGACGAGAATTTGTCACAGCTTATTGTCCTACAGCCGATACGGGGCTTTACGAGGGCTCAGTTTTCAGTGGGGCAGGACTCGCCCGTCGTGTTCACTCGTCAACGATTCAAATCGCTCGAATACTGTGGTCAGCAAAAGTCGATGACAAAGTGACGCTGCTCGAGTGTTTACGAAATACCAGCCACGCAGATTTGTTTTTATCATAGCTAAGTGAGTATTCTAAATATTTGTGCATGTTTTTATTTAGCTGTGGAATCCTCCTACCGTTTGCGCGAATATTAACAGTCGCCCAAGTCAACCTCAGCGAATAAACGGAGTCTTCCGTAGCGCCTATTTACCAATCCGCGCACAACAAACGGACTTCCTTTTCTCTCTCTCTCTCTCTCTCTCTCTCTCTCTCTATATATATATATATATATATATATATATATGAATTATTGGCCATTTTAGATACTACCATGCACACCATCCCACAGCTTACAAAAACTCATTTTCCATTAATGCACATCTTGTAATACAAACACAGATACATGACGCGTTTTTAAAGGATTTATCCCGTTCGTTTTTTAACACACAATTCGAGCATGTTAGTCTTCATAGAAAGGCATCACCAGTGATTACTTCTCTATAGTGCAGAGCGCGCGCTAGACCATTAATCGTCTACCGTATGTTTTTTTCTGTATCCGTAGCAAAAAAGAGATTCGGGCGGTGCAGAGACAGGGGTTCTAAATCCGAAAATTTCCAGGGCTTGACCGGAGTCCTTCTGACAACAAACCATTGAAACACTAGATATTCTATCGATTTCGGGTGGCGGCGGAACATAGGACGAAGCCAGCGTGCAAACGTGCAACGCATCCTCTAAAATGCTCAATTATGCTAACGGTCGAAGAAAACCGATGAAACTCTGCAAACGAGATAAATGATTTTACTGTGACGGTCTATTCTTATCGCTTTGACAATCGGCGTTGATCGGTATAGCGTGTGTATTCACCGATTCGCGCGTCTGTAAAGTGGGAAATTGCTTTCTTTAAAAAATCGACGACTTCGAGCGTCTCTAGCAGTGGCCGCTTTAATATCACCATTAGCACTAGGATTAAACCCTTTCATTCAAATGTATGTAATAAATAGAAATGTCTTTTTCCAGTGACCAGACGTTAAGCTCGATTCGGTGCTGGTAAACAAAGCCTGTGAAGTTACTGCCAGTAACTTCACAAAAAGTAAGTGGAAGCATTTGGGGGTTACTCTGCGCGAGATGATTTCGGGTGGCGGCAAATCTAATTTTTATTATCTATCTTTTACTTGCAGGTCCATACGAGACGAGGTCAATTGTAGTTTGGTAGCTTTCTTGGTAGTGACAATAATACTTCCGTATTTTCGGCGTACTTTGAAACAGTTGAAAAACGTGAAAAAGGCGGTGTCGTAAGAGCCAATATAGGGACGCGTGTTCAGTGGATTCCAGTCAGTTTTACTGAATATCAAATAAGGCCTCAAATCATAATAATAGTGACAATTATAAATAATTATAGCAATTATGATGATAATAAAAATAAAATATTGACAATATTGATGATTATATAATCATGATCATCGTTACCATCACACAAAGAAAAACTTAGCTTTAAAAGTTCCTCCACCTACGAACACCGTCCACGTGGCCACTCCCCCTGCGTGTGGTGTGAGTGCTGAGCTGACAAACCGCAGGTAGGGGACAAAGACCGGTTGGTCCGACCGTTGATGTGCTCTGATCAGGTATAATAAAAGCGATACCGACGGGGTTATGACAGAAGCCACAACCGCGAGTTGTTCACGCCCGACTTGTCCGTGTCGTCAGCAAATCGTGCCATTTGTAAGCCTACCTCTCTACACACCTACATCGACTGAGCACACCGTCCGATACGGGCTCTGTGCTTCGCAATGGTAATTAAAACAGCGTTTACCTATCTATAATAGGGATATTCTGGCGGACCCAGAGTCACTTCGAGTTCCTAACATGCGTCACGCGAGGGACAAATGGCTAGCCACGATGACACGGTATTGCAGGCGCTGATCAGGTGGTTGGTCAGATGTAACGTGGCTCAGTTGAGATCAACATTCATATGGATGGTTAGGCAAGCTACGTTATTTAAACATGGTGCCATGTGTAAACATAGTGCCGCTGACTAGAGTACATTCCAACCTCTAATAGGCCGTTGAGCGAGATACTCAGGTGTGGCCTCACGCTGTAGCTTAACCACTCCACTGATCCACTGGATATTGTTCTCACACTGTTTTAGCCTGACCTTTGTCGTTATTCTTGCTCAGTTAACCATTATGATTTGGTCAAGTAGTGATACCGACCGGTCAACCTTAGAGTGACCTGCTCCAAAGCGTTGTGAACCGTAACGCAATTTTCCTAGGTGGGTCAATTGCTTATGATCTATTTCTCGCCTACTGCCTGCGGCCAGTGTACATAGACTAATGCATGGCCATCCCGCCTTAGAGCCGGCAGAAAGAGTGCTCGCTGATTCCCTCATAATTCTACGTTATTTCGACTCCCTACAGATCCGTTATTTCATAGGAATTTCGCTGAAGCCGTTTGTTTTGGTTTGGCTTCTGTCTATCCATTTTCTTTTACCCGTACATTGTCGTATTACGAATCCTGTGTGGATTGTCGGAGATGTCGCCTTTAGTAATATAGATAAATCAATGGTGGACTGGTCTCGGACAAATGTGCCATCGCAAGAGCATCGGCTTCAATTACTTATGGTATCTGAATGTTTATTGCATGCACGAAACACTTTTCAGCGCATCACGTCGAAAATCTGGTCAATAACATACAAGGTGCATGTATTTCATACATGTGGTCGTTCTTGACCCCTGGCCCAATGCTACCTGCGTGACCTGGATCTGGTAAGAGACAGCCAAAAACGCACAAAAAGCTGACATATATCTAGGTTTCGGCAACAAAACTGCAAGGCGGCTTGACTTGCTGACGCTCTATTCTGCTTGTATCACAGGAGGAAACTACATCAGTCCACACTGATGATGTCCGCGGTCCCCTAAGAGCACCGTCCCAATATCGTTTAGCGCCCAGTACGACGCCAGCATTTTGTTGGTCATGGTCTGGTAGCTATAACGGTCCGGAGCGGCCCACCGGTTCGTCCGCCCCGCTGGCTGGTGCCCACTGGTGCCAAATGCTGAATCGGCCCGAGCGTTGAGCTCGTCCCTTTAGGTCGGTCTTTCAGAGGCTAGAGATGCGTGCGTTTGACTGTTGTTGGCCCCTCGACCGCAACCAGATCTTCACCCAGCATTCCTAGACAGTGTATGTCAGCTTGTGTGTGTCTGTCCGTCTCTATGTGTGTGTGTGTGTGTGTGTGTGCGTGCTTGCGCGCGCGCGCGCGTGTGTGTATGAACTTGCCCGCCAGTCCCGTGTGACTCTGGTAGTGGTTTTCGAGCGCGCCCGTTCGAACAAACGATCGTGGTGTGCCATCGCCTTCCCTACCCCGAAGCAAAACGGCATCGCCCTAGCGCAGCGGTTCACTGCGAGAAGACGCAGAGGTTCCGGCAGAGCTCGCTGGGCAATCGGCGTTAGTTAGTAGGCTGCTTGTGCTACATTGGTCAGATCAGCTGAGCTCTTACCAGCGTCGCCGGCGGCAAACGGGCGGGCGAAACCACCGGGTTAGCAGCACACACCCGGGATTACAGCACCACCGGCCAGTGATTTTCAGTACGACTTTGTGAGGTTTCCATCGTCTGTGAAGTGCGCTCTGGTGCTGCCTCTTGGTATTGGGAGGGCTAATCTTCTGAAGGAGCAAGCGAGCAGTGCGAAGTTCGGCGTGATGTCCGAGATAACCGTGAAGCTCATGCGGGGCGATGGAACCCCTTGGGGGTTTAGGCTCGGCGGAGGTAAAGACTTTGGATACCCCATTTGCGTACAAAGGGTAAGTAATCCTTCAACCTAGTGATATAGACAGCAGACCTCCACTACAATCTCTAGGAAGACACCATTCTAACGCTAGGTATTAATTCTGATCGAGCGTCCGCGCGGTTGTGACCTCCTCACTATTCACGAAGTGTCTCACGGCTAGTCTCACTCAATCATCCTAGAAGCCGTTGGCCCTACTGAATCCTTAGGAAAAATTAAAGTTGCTTGTGTTTTCTACGACGAAATATCCGATTATACACGGTGTCCATATTCGCTTCTCATGGTGACAACGATGTTGTACATATTTAACACATGCTTCTTACGATGCGTCACGCATAAAGCCGCTCATATCCGTTCTAAATTTTACCAGCGTATCTAAATGAACCTCTGACAAAAGGGTGATGGGAGGCCGGTCAGTGGTTGACCGGCCCGAACGCGCATCCTCGTATTTCCTGTGAGGCCCCACCCTACGCACGATTCAGTCTAACGCTAATTGGTCGTTCTTTCCATCAAGTTTACGCGTTCTTATGGAATTTTACGTCCGAAAAATTTTGCTAGAACGTTGCCAACCCTGATTGAATATGTCCTTTACTAATTTCGCTCGCTTGCGAATAGTGTCTGCACTTTGAGATGCCAGCGTAAGAAAAAGCGTAAGAAAGTCCTTGATGTAAGAGTGAGGTTACGACGCGTATACAGGACAAAGTTGGAAGTGAGTGGGGTGGAGAAGAGTTGGAAACGTTTTTCTCAAAGTCCTACATGAGCGATACGACCGGTCGTTCGCACGTCCTTGTTTACGAAAGCCTTTCAAATCATAAAACAATTTAAGAAAATAAGCTGTAATAGAACACACACCGCTTACGCCGCTGGCCTCGACATTTGGGCGATGCAACGCGCTCCCATCCCCTGCAGACACTCAGCTTTCAAGACCTGGCGACTCGCTTTTGAATGTGTTCGTTTGCCATTATATCAATTCCATGTACCGCGAAGCGCGCTACGCAACGCAGCGAAAAATCACAGAGCTGTGTTTAACCTATAGTTTAGACAGTACACATTGTCGGCATCCGTCTTTGTGCGGCCTTTCCAGCATGAAGCACATTTAATTCAATGGGATCCTTGACGTAGTTGCCAGATGTTTAGAGTAACTATTCGCGAGTGGGTCAGCCAGGCACTGCCTGTTAGATTAGCTTAAAGATCTGTTTCTACAGACTTGACAGCATGACACGAAAGCCTAGTCGAAATCGGCTAAAAGCTTAAAAGCGTGTTTTTGCGGGGGTTATGAAGTTGCCTAAGTCGTCGCTGCCGCTGGTAAATATTCTCGCAGCGGTGTGGGTCTGCCACCCCGCAAGCGGAAGTGAAGCCTACCGGAAACTAGCGGAAGCGTCAACAGGGAATAGAACCTATACGCACAGCCCTATGAAGAGAGTACTCCATGAATCATGAAGGACATACGTGGCTTCTGCAATCGAAGGCTATTCCAGCATATGGAGAATAACACCCGTTTTTCAGATTCGCTTGGCCTTCCCTTGTCCAGAGGTCTAAGCTCTTTGGCTATATCGTGGAGTACCGGAAGTGTCAGCAACGGTAACGACGGCGCCCATTCTCAAACCGACGGACCCGAAGCTACCGATCAGACTAAGGGCGGCCAACCAGCCAGCAGGGTGAATAAGGTATCTGTTGCTAAGCATCAGTGTAACACGTCCAGCTGCCGACGTTCTGATGACGCGTCCGGAAGAAAGCTCTATGGGTAAAAACCAACTAGATTGTCAATTTCTAAGGTCGATTTTTCCTACTTCAACCGCGCTGAGTGAACGACTGACTGGCACACGTCTTTTGCAGTCGTCGTTTTGCATAGGCCGGGTACTGACAGGACTATTTCCCCAATCTGGGGGTTTCGCCCGAGCTTAATAGGCTTGTCGGAGTAACGGACACCAGAGACGCGTACAGCAATAAATATAGATAGGCAATCTCGCAGCGAGAGTAGCCTAACATAGCCTTGATTTTTAAATACTTATAAAAAGCAACTGCGGTTCTACGTTGGAAAAAACTTATAGCCGAACGCGTAAGGCCGCTCGTTCGGCTGCGTATTGAGGCGTGATTAGCGTGGGTTAACGTAGCAAAATGATGTAGTTCTTGAGTAGAGAATTGAAACATAGTTCTCCTTAACGCGTTTACGTCGCGCGGCCCGGTTCAACAATATAGAGTTTCTGCAATGTATAGTTAACACGCTTTGTGTGAAACTGCGCCTGGCTGGTGATCGAGTGTGTAAAAGTCACATTTCATCACTATGCAGCAGGCTTCAGAGGTTTTGTCACGTGCGGCGAGAAAAACGATGCTGTTTGGGAGTGGTCTACACGCCCGAAGGGCAACCGTGTCGTTGGCAAAAAAAGCCGTTGGCATATGGCGAAGCGTTCCTTCCTTAAAGGATTTTTCGCTCCTGAGACTCCACATATGAAGTACACAATCTACGTAGAGCCAAAGTGTATGTGGGAGCTGGTATGAGTACCGCGGTTTGAATGTAGACTGGAAACCTCTTCGTTCACCTACGATGGATCGATAAAGCGGCGTTGCGGTGCTATGTCAGGTGTTCGCCGGAACACTGTTTGCAGGCGGGAACTCGATAAAACTTCAGAACAGAAGTGAGATACCCCAATGGACTTCAACCCCTGGAACGTAAATTCAATGGCTAAGGAGATAAGGACTCAATTTTACCCACATCGCCTATTGAGTATGCTCAACGAACGAGCAGAGCGTCGTCTTATTTTGGACCAACTCAAATTTTCAAATTCTCAGGACGATCGAAATAGCCATTAAAAGTATCCGAAGAGCGCGTCAGCGTTAGCCTCTGCCTGTGAGCTCAATTCAGTGAATATCTGAAAGACTTCGAGGGTGTAAATTTAAAGCAATTGTTCACTTTTTTCGAAAAAAAATTAGGCTTTTTATGCATTTTCGATATATATATATATATATATATATATATATATTCACTTTTGGGAGACAATATCTTTTTAGTTACAAATATTTCTGCTTACCCTTACTGGCCCTTGGTCCACCTCGATACTCAATAAATCGATGGTTTTTTCGCTCACTCAATAATAGGGCGACGACGATTTCTGAGCTCAACTGACAATTCCCTTCGATGCTCAGACTATAGACTTTTGGAGGTTTCACTGTCATCAATATTTGCTTTGAAGGTTTTGGAATCCTTGGGACCAGTAGAACATTCACAAGAGGTGTAGTAAGGACGGGTTTCAGCAATTGGTTTTACTTGCCTAAATATTCTGTGCACAGCTACAGGAAAGGCCGGCGAAGTCACTGATTTTTCTGCTATCAGGAACATTTCACAACCTCATTGTTTGCTCATCGACTACCTCGAAAAGGTCGGACAAAACCTGACCTCTCGAGCTGGAGGTGGTTTGCATTTTAACATTCACGCTATTGGCTGCGCTGATCGCCGACATGAGGCAATGCAACCGAATACTTCTTCTCAAAGTAGGAATCGGGGCTAAAACTTTGAGAATCGATTCTCTACCACAATCACTGGGATGGTTCAATAAAGCCTGTACTCTGCTTCGGCGGGGCACGTCTCAAGAAAAACCTACACTAAGTAAGCGGTATCAGTTATCATCCGATAAGCTCTTTAATATTGCATCAATAATGTTAATGTGTCGGATACATTTTCGTCCGTGGACATTCTTACGAGCACCCACGTGGTCTCATTGGATTTATTGTGTATATCGAGCTAGCCGCGACCCTCGGTGTTGGGATGCGCGACGTTGTCGGTTTGTCGCTTGCAGCACCCCAGATTTTTCTCTAGAACTACTTATGACCGTAACTCAAGCAAACTGTCGAGAATTAAACACATGGATGTCACCATTAGAAACTAGCTTTTCAAGTGATTTTTTTATCTTTGTTAATTCCTGTCTAGCTAATAATGTTGCTGCGCCCGTAGGCTGAAATATGAACAGCCGAGTGTGGAATATCGTAGTTTATTATTTAACTGCTGGAATTCGTAATTTATTATTTACAATACGTTCCTTTTGTCGTGTGCTGCAATGTCCGCAACCAGCACTGCAGGGGCATTTGTGTACGCAGATGTGCGTTCAGCGCTTCAAAACCGCCCGGCTCTACTCTATTGACCTATCGATCATAATCGATGATTAGATGAACAGGACAGAGGCGCATACTACCTACCTGACTCTAATTCATGAATTTCTCTAATGAATCTACGGTAGCATAGTTGTCTAAAGAACTGAGTATACCGATGGGGCGCATAGACATATCATGCAATACAGTACAATAAGCCAGGTGCACCTTGTTCTGAAGGCACTACATAGACGAGTGCAAAATTAGAGTATACCATTTCAAAGCCGTTATGAATACTACACGGCCATTTAGTTGGAATAATACTAGAATAATACCGGAGAGGGGCACCGAGACGGATGTCGGTTAGTATGGATGGTCGGCCCTGACGCCGTAGGTGGGAGCTCTTAAGTATAGAAGTCAATTGCCTGCGGTTACAGGCTTCAAACTGCCTCCTGTTAGGAAGTGTCTCATTTGTATAATATTTCGTCTTAATCGACATGCGCCGTTGTTAATTATACGCAGAGAATGATGCTGATCACTGTTACTGTCAACTTAATCGCCATTCACGCCGTTTTATCTGATTATTCCCTAGCGCCCATGATGGAGGCGGCATTAGGCCTACACACTGCTAGCAGTATTACCTACCGCAGTTACTTCCTGTCGTGCTAATTTACTGTGCTATTATTATTACTATTATTTTGAGAGTAAAAAAGAGCCTTCTATCATATCTATTCCATTTACGACAGCCCAAAAGCCTGACAACCATTTATCTGAGACGCTGTACGTAGTTTTGTCTAAATGGAGGCGCCGAATTAGTGAATTGACATTTATCTTTAGTGACTAATTGTTGACCACTGGTGTTTGGGATACCAGCAATTAGTCACCCTGTTTAAACTCATGGTGCTGTATATTACGATTTCACATAACTTATGCATGATGTGGCTTTCTTAGTTCCATTATGGATGTCGCGATGATTGCCTGGGTGGTTACGTTGTTGAACGCTAAAGCTAGCGTTTATTAGTTCGAATTCCTCTGGTGATGCATGCTTTGTCCACTTCAAGTATTCGAAGCATTACGAAAGTGGTTCAGAGCTTAAAATGGTGCTTTCTGCGAAGAATGCATCAAGGTGATTATAAATACTTTAAATAGCCAACGTCAATCTTAAAAACGCATATGTACGTATTGTTAAACAAGCTCCGGCGACAATTCAGTTAATAACGTGACACCAAACCTTCGAATGCTAAAAAACCAGCACATACATGTGTACTTCCGAGTGCGTTATACACATCTAATGCACATTGTTGCTGCAAAATAAAACGTCATCGCACAAATCCGTTGAGTGGTACACACCTACAGGCCCAAGATAACATTCTGGCAACATTGGGCACACCAAGCGAAGCTTTTGCAATTTTTTTTTGCAAACTTTTTAAAATGATGCATCGAATGTATAAAGGCTGTCCAGAGAGGTCTTTAATATTCTCAAATTATTCGTAAAATTATTTAAAATTTAGAGTTTCCTCATTATCCAACATGTGTTTTATTATGTGAATGTTATTCCGAAGCAACACTGGTCAAAATATCTCCAATATATTTAACTGTATATTATTTGAACAGCTAGTCTAAACCTATAGATATTAAAAATAATTACCGTTGATACCAATTTGTATATTCAAGCAAGTAAATGTGGTCCTTAAGTACTCAGAGGGTACATAGCCTTTTCGACGGAGCAACGCTTACTTTCTTTTCCCGATAATAAACCTTTTCCAACGATGCTGCTGTTCGTGGCTTTGTCACTTGCCTATCTGGTGGGACTGCGACGAGCGACGACCTTCTGTTGCCACTTTCCGAGGGAAACAATACCTCTTTCAGCCATTTATGGACCCGTTAATGACTGCAATTATGTCCACCGGACATCGCACGAAATCGGCCCATCGCATTTGAACCCTGCCATTTGGTGTTGTCTGTTCTTTCAGGAATTCAATTTATGGTCATATAGACATGCCTTAAAGTCCTGGTCCGGCCTTGACCTTGCCCACTCGTATTCAGCTGCCAGTGAGCTGTTTCCCGCCTCGGGATGCGCTTGTATTGAAATCTAAATTGCTCTGCTTCATAAGCCGGTTTGCTAGGTATAGAGCGGGAGTCGCTCGGTGGCATAGTGCACTCGTATGCGCCTCGCGATCGGAGAAGAGACGTAGGTGCACGGGTTCGATCCCCGGCGGTGCACAGTTACATTTATATGGGGTCCGTGTTACAAAGTAATGCAAGAACTGCCACTGTAGACGCTAAATGTTGGCTGATGGTCAGCCCTAAGAAAATATTTTTTAGATACGGAGTGGGAAACATTTTTTGCTGGCGTCGCTACCAGGCTCTGCGCTTCTGTTTCTCGAATCCGCAGGCTGCCAGAACGACGAAACGTAAAACAAACGCCTCCGACTCTGACAACGCAAACCGAGCTTGAATGGTCATCGCTGCTTGCGGGTTATGGAAGCGGCCTTCTCTATACGAACCTCATCAAGTGAGAATAGCTGTGGCAAAGGCCCAGCGCGACGCAGAAGACTTCTTGCTTCTTCTCGCTTCTGTCCTTGACGGGTTACCCTGATAGCGTTGTCCGCCTGGACGCTGTCGTCGTCCCTATTTGACTAGAGGACATTGGAAAATTAGCATCTGTGGAGCTGCTTTAAACAAATGATCACTCAGCGTAACACGGTGCCTAAAGCAGATCGTATTGTTGTTGGGAATCGTTGAGAGAATGGCGCTGACTCCTTTATTCATTGAACACGCAGAGGAGACTTTGAAAACTAAAGGAACGCGAGTTAAGTAATAAGGAGATAGTGCGACGCAGAAACAACAGCACCCTGTAGTGTCTTGTCAAGATCCTTTGACCACACCCGATCTGTCGTCCAGTAGCATCGCTGTGTTGCAACGATGTACTTAAGAGTGATTCAATAGTGAAGAAGACACTCGATACTACCGAATATTAGTCTTGTGATATACAATCTAATCCAGCGAAACATAGACAGGACTGCTTCTCCATGATGGCGAACGACCAGCCTTTATACGAGGTGTACCACAGCTAATGTTTCAGACACCCCATCGCACTGTACAATCTATAAAGTAGGCCTATACAAACGTTTCGTCCTGCGTACGCCCGGCAGTCAAATAAGCATATGCAGCGGTGATCCTAACCGCGGTTTCGATAACTAGCAACGATGTGCGTCTTTATATTAAAAGTCCATGGCGCTTAGGGCTGACAACAGCCTCTTATATTGTATAAGCAAGTTCTTACGGGTCGTGCGTTGACCAAGACTAGCTAAGGGGATAAATTCGATGTGAGACTAAGTAGAGACGCCAGGACCGAAATACTGTAGAATACATTGAGATTACCGTACTGCATTCTATGAATATCTCACGATGACAGCTGGTACACGTTCGAGGCCATCGTTGGATAATAAGGTAATAAAGCGGAATTTGATTTCACTTTTTTACACGTTTTAGTCTGCTGTCATGACTTTATTTAGTTTGAGTAGTCCTATATATATATATATTGCCATATCGATTATTAATATTATTATTAGTATTATTATTATCATTATTATTATTAACATTATTATTATTAATCCTATTTCTCATTACAGTATACAAACTGTTTCAATGTCTACCTTTCGTACTTCATTCCTTCGTCCGGCTCATTAAGTTCGTAGCGTGAATTCTCGATTTTCCCCTCCTCTTTAATATATTTTTCATTTCGCCAGAATTTAAAATTCTATCAATATGTAAGCCTTCTCTCGATAAGTCTGGCATTAAAAAATGCCCCCAGTCCATTTAAAACAAATTGGAGAGCCTTATAAATTTAAGAGTTACCAGCCTACGGTGAAAACTATGACCATAATCTGTGCTCAGGCAATACGTGCATCACTCCGCGGCTACATATAACGAGTATAGTCAATTATTGCTTCAGCAATCCCACATGTCCTTGCGCAGAGTTATTCAGGATAGAAGGATAAGCCTTGAAGTTTCAAGCATAGAGTACCGGTCTGCACTCGAAACTCGGGAGGTATACTAACGTATGAAAGATCACACTGCTCGAGGAACCCCACACCCATTAAAGCCTAGCAAAACTCGTTTGAGTAACTAAGGTCTAACTGCCGGTTCCACCTACCGATTTGCAACAATACCAGAGTACTGGTGAAATGTTTTCTCCTCGCACGGAGAAGCTAGGAAAAGCTCGGTATTTACTTATATGTTTATATAGACAAATATTGGCTTTGGCGCCTGACGGTGACTGATCGTTGTTCGATTATTTGGCCGTGGTTACCACTAGCAATTTGGGACAAGTAATTAGATGATTAAACTGAAACAAGTTGAATCGCGTGAAATGAACATTGTTAATGCATGAGCTTTCCGGTCGGAAGCTCCTCGTGCATTTTCGTACAGCTTTACCTGAACAGCATTCGAACGTCATCTAAACACGTATGAATGAAGGCCGCGCCTTGAATGGAAGTCGAACGAACTAATAAGGAAAAATTTTTTTGTTGAACTAGCCGTCAAAATATTGCCCACGCAAAAATTCTCACCCGGGACACGCAAGAACGCCGCTGCATGTACTGGTAGGGACGTGACGAAACAAGTGGTGACGATTAAATCAACAGTGGACAACAGATCGTTACTATTTAAATTCCTAATCAAATTAATTTGTTCAATGGTCAGCTCGCTAAATCTGTTTCTCCTGCACTCAGCTGGATCGAAGATCCGATAAGGAATTCGGCTTTCCCCGTCCGAGAGTAGTTGTTTTATATCGTCGAGAATTACGCCTCATGATTGCAGAAGCGCCGAAGCTTCGCAAAATAGTATCGAAGCTCATATTTGAAATCAGATTCCGTTAATTATACGGAATCTCCTACGTGGAAATTGGGGAGAAGTTTTGACGTCTCGGCATGAGACGGACTGGCCTTACTTAGCCATACGTTGTTTCCACTGACTAAGAGCACGCGAACAGGTTGTTTGGCAAAACCCACCTTATTGGCAAAAAGTAAATAAAAAACGGTCAGATATCTTTTTACATGTATCTGACCAGCATCTGAACTTACGATAGGGTCAGTCTCTGATGGATGATACGCCAGTGTCACTCTCGGGACATTTTGGGTAAATATTTGAATTTATTTCACTAGCAATGAGAACTGAACAGCTACCCAGGTCTCATTGGCAACTAGCCCGCGTTGCGCTATTCATTACCACTGTAGTAACGCCGCGACTGCACGTAGGTTAACCAAAACAGCGATTTCGGGTGCTGGGACTAACCGCATTTGGGCTCACGAAAATAATATTATCTTAATCTTTGCCCGCCCTAAAAAGGACAGAAGTCTCTTCGAGCCCGGCGAGTTGTTAGGCTCAGGTAGGCAGAGACGGAGCAGATTCAGCTAATCAATTTTTGCCTTCTCTTGCCATAGGCCTACGCTCTATTACGGCTTAAAAACTCCTTATTTCTCGCCCTAGTAGCAAATGATAGCTCAGTGTCTATTAAAGCCAAAACACACTGAAGAATTGAGCGAAGCAACAGAAAAGGTCGTCTTAGGCGAGTCTACTATATTTTCCATAACATTGCCAAATAGGAGATTTATCAAATAAATGATTTTCCCCGAGTCAGTTCTTCTGTGACTGCTTTGTTGCGGATCGTAAGCCCGGTGGAAACAAATTTTCTGAATTATTCATGGCTATAGCGAATACACTCAACCGGCGGACAATTCCAGTATCTGACAATGGCACTATTCGTGACATTCCAGTCAACACCGGGTAGCCTTGCCGATCAAGCGGGCATCCGAACGGGTGACCAGATTGTTCGAATCTCAGGCCGTCCCACGGATCAGATGAGCCACCAGGATGCGCAAACGGCGATTCTGAACGCTGCCAACTGTCTCGAGTTGACCATCACAAGGTTTGTGGAAACGGAAGGAAGTAACTGATTTACGCAAAACGGTGTGTTTAACGCATTATGAATAACATCTGATTTGCAAAACAACATTTCTATGGCGATTTCAGAGTCACCTGAAAAATAAAAGCTCGTCTGCTAGAAATTCTCCGTAAACAAATAAAGAAAATTACTCTATACAATGAACGAAGCGTACAACAACTTTCAACCGCTAAACTAAAAATTCGACAAAATGTCGTTTGCTAACTCAAAATTTGTGAATCTGTTTTTTATATTAAACTGGACAAGACAACACCGTTCAACTGGCCATGTCCAAGACACAGTGGTCGAATGGCCTTGGAATTCCACATGACGTCTTTGTATTGAAAGCAACCGTCCATAAAAATATACTTCGAACTCTCTTCAGATTCGCCTAAGTTAGGTTACAGTTTAAGTGTTGCAACAGGTTGGTAGTAGGAATTTTTGCTCTAGTCGTTGTTAACTATGGACAAAATTAAGCTCAAGTAGATGGCTGTCTGCGTCGACGCGGAGTCAATCCTTGTTACGACGGGATCTAGTTATTCAACCGGGGAGCACTAGCCAAAAACGGGCAATTTTTCCTGCAAGACTTGTTGGCCATTCGAGCTAGGTAGGAGTGAATCACGAAAAAGCCTTGCGTTTTGGTCACGTTACCGAGAAAGTGCGGACTGTTTACCGGAGTGTCACGGGCTTTCGTTTGCAATGAAGAACGATGCCGGAAACGTATATATATTGCTACTAATGTGTAGCACTGCAGATTCGCTGCTTGGTTTCATTACATCTGGCGAATCTCTTCAACATTTCAGTGGCACTTTAAAACACACCGCCAGCGACGAAGAGTATCATTAGGAAAAAGCGCGGCCTTTGCCATAGAAGCGGCCGTCGATCTTCGCTTGCTGCTCCTGAGCTGTATTTCGATTGAGAGAGGCGCCATTAGGGGGAAAGATTGCATGGAGCGTTGTAGCAGTTCAAGGCAAGCCGAGCGAAGACATTACATCGTAACAGAGGCCACTGACCACAAAAATAATGGTTTTTTGTTTGTCGACAGACAATTGGAGTTTTTCTGAGGCACTCCTTCGCCCGCCTTTTTGCAGACTTCTTATGGCCGGATAGCCTTCTCTGTTTTCCTTGGCAGAGTCTCTCCATCGTGCCTAATACGCGCCGACGCAACAACTCGCGAAATGAAATAGATAAACAAAAAGGGCAGAATAGTATTAGAGAAGAGTCTAACCCGAACACTACTTTTTCTGGCTTTTTAGCCATCGCGCTAAGCTAGCTTCGTCTTTTTGCCTGAAGAACGTATTGGCGGGACGTCTCCATATGTCTCTGTATTTACAACCCTCACGCTGTTACCTCGAAGTAGTTAGTATCTTTGACTGGGCTGCGCATTTGTGGCGTGTGGGTATTCATTCTGGTTGCAAGTAACAGCGCGACATAAAGATAAACATTGGTGCGTAATTGAATCTCTGTTGATGAGTATTTCTATGCATGTTTCTATGCATGCCATTCAGGTTAACTGATGTCTTCATACGAATAAATGCCATAGAATCATGGCCGAAAGTGGTGCTCGGTTTATCACTGTACGCTCCCATTCACTGTTATAATGGGATTCATTTAAAACACTCATTTCTCACGTTTCGATGAACAAATAATATAAATAATAAAATAGCCATTGTGTGCTACATCTAAAAATGTTTGCCACATGTTTTTATACCAGTATATTCGAGGAATGTGGCCGTCATGTCGTCATGGACCCTTGTCGTTGTGCGCCTGCGAACTATTTAGAATAAAGCAGACCAGTTGAAATATTGAAAGTTGGTCTCTATTCTAGATCATCTTGACCGAACACTATTTCCTAACGCCGACGACTTCAGTGCCAATTCTGACATACATATTCCAATCCACACTGTCAACACTCAAATATACAAAAAGAGGATGACTGCCGATAATACTTGGCGGGTTCATGAGGTCGCTGCGACCTTAGGGTTCCATTCTAGACAGTCTTTTCATCGTCGACCCGACTGTGCCTGCTGGTTTGGGGATACCGACGGCACGGCGCTACCGAACGGCATCTCGTTTGCCGGATATTATTCACCTGCCGTCGGCGTGTCATTGCCACCGTCGTGGTCACTCAAGGCCAATATCTCAACGCAGCTGACCGTATTCATCAAACCGTCGAGGGGTGCGAAGGGGATGCGGGGGAGATATTTTTCTGGACGAAGCTGGATCTTTCACGCAGAACAGGAAAGGAGCGCGGGTGCGTAGCGACACCTCATCTCTGTTCCTCGTCGGACAGAGGAGGTAATACCGCTGGCCGAGTTCCCTCGCCGCGGCACTTTGTCTAGGCCGGTACACAGCGACGAGCACCGAAACGAGCCTGTTATTGTCTATTTATTCGAATACGGTATGAAGGCCCTCCGTCATTCTCGGCCTATGGGGAAAGACCGGCTAGTCCTCCCACTAAGTATGCAGTTCCGTGGAGAAAATGGCGCGTTTGTTCTGCACGTCGTTGTTCAGTGTTGTATTTCCAAAGAGAGTGCAAAATCGATCACCTTTAGATTGGTTTGAAGGGCAATTCATAGGGGGTATGTGTACACCAAAAACTAATAAAGGCAGCTCAGATCAGCTCTATGCAAAAATTTGTAGTAGACCATTTTGATTTTTTTCGACCCTAGCGAATTGGTATATCTCCTGCACTGTTATCAGTATTTCATTGTTTGTTCATAAATTGAATTCCCCTCGAATTGAGTTTAAAGCACTTTCATGGTGCGTCTATAATGGTGCGATGGAGTAGAGAAGCTTCGTATCATCGAAGTTTCTCTACTACATCATAGCAAAACCCTATATAGAACCTTCGATGATTAAGCAAAAAACAACCGCATTCAGCCAGTACCAAGCACCTGTCTATTGCTGATTTACGACGAGAGTCGTCTTTACCTCTCCGTCTATAAGCTTCACGACGACTTCTACGTCTTTTACGTAGATAACGACGCCTAGAAATACTGATGCCGCAACGCACTTTGGTACAAAAACTAAATAACAACCTCGAAGAGATCTTCGTTTACGAGTCTATCACTTAGTGCCAATTGATTCGAAGTTCGCTAACTAGAACACACCACACCAACCCTTCGGGTGTATATGTCATACCTTAGATTTGGATCGGTTTGCGCTCTATACCCGACCATCCAGGTCGACGCCTTCATCGATATGTCTTGCGGAGCTCCGCTCGTTCAATTTCGGCTGCACTCAAACCGGCAGCATGACATGTAACTCCTGTGGGGCTTGCTCCCAGAGAATAAACTATATTCCGGTTGTTCTCTCGCCATACATGTCCACTTAATTCTTCCAGCTCTGTAGGTTGCTTGGATAGGCTGCGTTTACGTCGCCTTCAGGGTTTTCTCGTAGCAGTGTTCGTAATGGTAAAATGATAACTTGTATGCCTGTACTCTCTGCCCTAGCCTAATCAAAATTTCGTTTGTGTTTGGATCCTGTGTGTTTCGTACATGACGCATTTCGCACATTCCGGTGTCGTCTTCACTGCCTGGCGCGAGTAGGGGAGGTGCGCTGACGTGGGTCCCGTCTGTTCAGTCTGTGGGAGATATTGCACCCGGAGTCGATGGTCCGCTCACCAGAACCTCGTTGGCGGCCCATAAACAACCTTACACGCCGGTTGGATCGAGCCATAACACCACCGCCAAGCCGTTCCAGGTTCGTATTTTTTTTTGCAGAAAATAGGACCATGAACCCTGCTGCATGCGATCGGAAATACGTGCATTTTCTTTGTTCATTAACTGTTCTTTACTCTTAATTCTGAAGGCTTTAATCATTCCGCGTCACACCTGTTGGAGAAGTGAGCGGTAAAAAACCTGTCGTTCTCTTAAAAAGGTTGAATATTTACAGCGCGTACCAAAAGTTTACCAGATTAGTCTCATTCTATTCTGACTATAATGTCAGCCATATTTTAAACGAAAGACGTGCTCGCATGTAGTTATGTTTAGCACCTATTTGTGCCGACTTTAATAATTACCGATTCTGTCCTGCAACGGTGAACTAGCGTCAATATTAAACTGCAAAGCTTAGACCAGTGTTGTTCTATGGAAAAAGACGAATCCGTCAAGTTTAACAGATGTCCTGAGGACACGTCGGCTGTTTACCATATTTTATTTTCTCTAGCGGCCTCTGCGCGCTGCTCATAGGGGGAGCATGTCGTTTTCTTAGCCCTCTGTGAAGGTCGCTGAGGACACTTTCTTTGCGAACGCCGAACGGCATCTCAAATTGGTTTAAGCAACTTTAAGTATATAAATTTGCTAGGCTAACAGTGTCTGTACCCCAGTGAATCTAGTACAAGTGTGATAAATTTCAATAATTGACGATGAGGTGCAA
>MNPL01001121.1:0-15517 GCA_002081605.1 Tropilaelaps mercedesae | reverse complement strand
CGCTCGAAGCGTGTTTTCCCCTGCAAAACGATTGAATCTTAACCTGCCATAACTAAGATGTAGAATTCACACAAATAATCTTACCGCGGACACCGGTTCTCTATCGCTATATATTTTCTAGTGATTTCGCCTACAGTGCAAACAAACGTAGAGACGGTTCGAGACAATCCTTTTAGCCATGTTCTTTTTTTTGTCTTAGCAATTTTTTCGACACGTCGAGAGCGCTAGACCTTCGGGTCGGATCTCAGATGCTTTCAAGGTCGTCTGCTGGGGTTAACGTTCTTTGAAGGCCAGACATTTGCAAGTCTAAGAGAAAACCAGTTAGGTACGCGTGTACTAACGATGAATAGTAGCTCAGTCCATTGTTGAAGGTAGGAACAAGGTTTATACAACGCATAAAGGCATACAATATGTAGGCGATACTTTGTATACTGGCTTGAGGCAACAACAACGATTGGCAACAATTAATGCATGGCCCACACAGGACAAAGGACAATGCGCAATTGGGTAACACTTCGCAGGAAGCGTAAATAAAGACACAGCAGCCTCAGACGATTCTGGATTCCTCCTGTATCTTTTACCTCCTATTGTATTTTTCATATGAGAATTAAAACGTAAAACTATAGTTCCGTTAGTACGCCTCGTAAATACACAAATATCGGGTTGCCCGTTTACTGGCGAATCCTCTCTTATTTCCTAGCGAGAGTGAGTTTGCTGTTGAAAACTAATTATCTATTAGAGAAACTGAGAGAACAATTGACGACAATGGTTTCGGCTGGTCCCCTATTCTCAGCTTACCTCGACAAACAGTATTCATCGAAGCTGGTTGTCTGGAGATTAGAATTAGTAAGCCGTACGCTGATTGGTATACTTAGTTTTTTCCTGACGAATCTCGCCCACGTTTTGGTTAGAGCAAAATCATAGTGGAGACTTTGCAAAAGGCTATGACCCGTTTGTTTGGCCAAGGTCATCACTAAATTTACGCTACTGCCACTGTGGCCCCAGGGGATTCTCTAATCTGCTTAGTGAAGAAATGGGAATGTGTGTAGCGCGCACTGTACGTGTGTGTGCAAAATTTGTGTAATGTATGAAGGCGTAGTTATCTAGCCACTTTGCCTAACTTGACACGTTAATGACGCGCGCGTTGCCTGGGGAAATAATACTGATTGTTAGTTTCGACAAGTAGTTTGACAAAGCTGCGACCTAGACTAGACTGCCTAGACAGACGAATGATCTGCACAATCAACTCGTACATCACCAAATGACTACTAACCTTTAAATTAACGAAACGGTAACGGGTGTGACTTGTCAAAACGGACTTACTCGGTAGCTTACTAACACGCCTTAAATATTTGCTGCGCAACAACTCCACAATTACATAATACAGTAAGGATATATAAAAAAACTTTGGATACATCTGTTGTTCTTTCCCTGAGATTGCACTCCACAAGAATGCGGTACAATCCCCCATACCCTGTTTACGGTCTCAGTAAAGGAGTTTTTGCATTTTCACATAATCCTACACTGTGGAACTTGTGAAGTGGCCAGACCACTTATGCGCATGCGCATTTCTAATGCGTGCCGCCTTCCGGGAGCTTTTACGCACTCGATTTGTAATAGCGTGGTATGTGCCTTGGGACAAGCTTGCTTCGCCTTTTACGACAAATCCGCGCTCTCAGGACTGCGACGAGTCGCAATGGCAGCTGGATTAAATGAGGTAGTAAATAAATGGACAAAAAATGTCACAGTAACAACAATCCGCATTGGGCGTGCATTATTTGCCTAACAGGTATCCATTAGTCCTATAGGCACCTCGTGGCTTCACTCGGCTTCAGGCTGCTCGCCACAATGTCACAGTCTCTCGGATCTAATACAACAATTTTTTCACTGGAAGGGAACTTTTCGACGGCTCTTTGCAGCCACCGGAGTCGCTCAGTCAAGGCAATTTTTACTGCCTATCCGCGGATGCTCAGAGAAAGAGTGGTCAGGTCGTCTTAAGTACTTCAACCATTTTGGCAAAAAAAAAAAACTGTGGAAAAACTTCTAGAGGTAGATTGATTAGCGTATAGTTTCGTGCAGTGCCATGGCAATCTGTAGCGTTGTTAATAAATGAACGTGTATTTTAGTCGCGCTTTATTCAACGCTTTGCAGGTGTCTGGATCTTCGCTGGTCAACAAACAGTATAACAGTCCTGCTGCTCTGTACTCAATGGAGAACATCCGGGACGCCCTTGAGAAACAGGCGGAAGTGCTTACCGGCGGTGCCAAAGGGTACGTGCACTTAGAATTACTATTCCGTCTAGTTTATCACTATGAGACAGTTAACATATCCTAAATGATACTAATGGGTCACCGGTATACAGCGGCAGATAGGAGAAACCTAATCGGCAATGGTAGATTACGAAAAATAAGTAACTAACGTGCTCGGTGCTCATGTTTAATTTCTAAAATAATGAAGAGATTAGCGTGTACGGGGTGTATCACTCTCGTTGGTTTTAAATATTCAGACATATAAACATGTGACAAATAGTTTCGTTATGAAAACAAACCCGTTCGAATTATATGTAAAAGAAATTAAGGGCCAAAATAAGTCTCATTGGCCATACTGAAGGTGCTGAATAACGATTGGCTTGAATAGGTTTTTCTTTTGAGGCATTATCAATTTAAGGAGGCATAAATAAGCAAGATTGTCACCACGGTAAACCATCATACGTTAAATCCTCCGTACGTAACAGACGTTAATTAAACGTCAAGAGCCCTATCCGCGCGTTAGATGTGTCAAGTTTGTTTCCTATTGAGGCTATGAAGGAGATAATTTGCAAACTGGTCATCATTCGTGCCCATTTCTATCCCCGTGTAAATAGATGTATTTGTGTTATACTACACATAGCGAAATACGTCTGTAAACGACCTTCTGTAATGCACACGTTCGTTATAATCCAAAGTTTACTTTGGCCTACGAGGTTAGACATATTTGGGCGTTTAGACGCACCTAGATTATCCCCGTTAGGAAAGTGAAGTTGATGGTTCTGTAATCTGCGAGCACTACCATTAATATCATGGCGACCAAGTTCAGCATATATACATGTAATCAATCTCGGTTTTAATGTCACATCCGCTATAACCATCTCACCTAAAACGGATTTGTCAGTCTAGCCTTCACTTAACCATAGAGTGTACGGCACTGTCAGACCGTAAAGACATCGCATACGATGGTAGGTTGGCCAAATAGTGTAGGAAAAAACAACCGCAAATGCGCTAAACGGAGCCTTGATAGTGATGAATTATATCGTAGCGGTCGGTCTGTGATCAGAAAATGCGCTGTCATCTGAGCTGGTGTGAAATGCGCCGGATGCCGCGTTGACGATACTCTGGTGTCCTATAACAAATATGATTGATAGGTGTGAAAAGTTATTCATCTTAAATACTTATTTAAAATAGATAGCCGCTTTGGACTAACTAAATGTCTATGCCGCATGTGAGCCAATTTTTTCAAAATGAGTGTTTTGCCTTATCGTTAGCTAGAAATCTATCACTTTGATCCTGGTCGGTTCTTTGTCAGGTTAGGATAGTTCGCTTTGTTAATATCGGATCGTTACCTCTGATTTCTGTAACGGTATAATCCATGGGCTAGCAGGCTTTGCGGCGTGCGGACTAAATTACAACAGCTGCTATGTTGAAAATAGAGATATACGTACATGCGCCACAAGTTTGGGCATAATCTTCAGCATCATAAATGAGCAAATCTATCGTATATCAGGAGTCAGAGCGTACCTCGGGTTTTGTCTAAGAGATGTTCGATAACGTTTGCATAGTGTTGCGATTTAATACACCCGCGAAACGCTTAAATCAGCTCAACGTGCACGTGCATACCTCGCAAAATACGATATATTGTAACAGCATTTCATTAAGATATGCTCAGTCTATTTTTGGTTTGACCGTACATGGTCTTTGATGCCCATTTAAATCCAGTACAAGGTAGCGTGTGACTCGAGAGCCTTCTGTTAGACTTTAACCGATTTAACGACTAAAGAGCCTTCTGTTAGATTTTAACCGATTCGAGGGCGCGTTAAATATTTAGCTGCCTTTTATTGCTATTGACGACATTGATAGCAGTCCCCGGAAATAGCCAAGGAGTCCAAGCTATCTAGATCTGGTATGTGGTTGTCGCTGCTGGGTTTTTATACCGTCACTGTACAATAAGTATATCCCCGTCAATACTAGCAAACACTGGTTCTCATCGCTGGGAACACAAAGCCCTTCTACAGCTTCTTGTTTTGCAATGGCCCTCGTTGAACCCTTGAAAACTCTTCGCGAACTTACCCTGATTTTGAAGTGCGCCGCAGGATGTATCCCTAGAACTGTTCCAATTTTCGCCGATAAATGTTACCGTTACGAAATCTATACACATTAACGAGCACTGGATGTGCGCGGTTTTCTGAAGATCACACTTTCTCCACACGTGTCACTTCGATTATCTATCCAGCGGTATTACCGACTGGATGAGCGGGCGAAAGGTGTAGGTCGTCGATGACGGCGCCAACTCTCATAATCCGTTTACTTTATCATCTGGCCGCGGCAGCCTCTAACTCAATTTGCTTTTGCCTGCCTTCTGAACTGACTGAAAAGGCTCCGGTCCCTGAGGACCCTGTTGACCGATCGAAAAGAGGCTGTTGGCCTCACCGATGAAGCCATCAGCGACGCCGACGTAGATGATGCAATTCATTTCTTCCCGGGATTATGAAACGAGGTCTAGTGAAGTTTGATTGCCCCCCGTCGGTATAAGAATCTCATCCAGGTGCGGCGAACGTCTTCGCTAGATATCTCCGTTGCGGAGGTAGAAAAAGACCGCACTGCTGTCAATTTGGAAAGTTTGGGGAGAATGTTATACGTGCACGTTTATATGATTTTTAATTTTTTTTGGTAGAATTTAGGTAACTGGGTAGAATTTAGATAATTGTACAGCTAAACTTGTCGATTCGAATTTTGCCAGTTATATATACACACTTCTTGTAGGCTTCGTGTATCTAGGATGCTTGAAAGCGGTCCCGAGGTTTATACGCCGAGGGTCTCCAAAGAATGTAATGACCTTGGTAATGGCCAGCCATCGATTTTTACCAGACTATCCGAGTGGCATACCAATTAATTACTGAGTTATATTTGAAACTGCTGTTTCCAATGTGTCCACTTCAAATCAGAGCATCCTGTATCGCTGAAAGCTTTAGCCTACGAGCTGTACATGTTAAATTACCGGGTTTACCGAACTCCAGAACAATGTAGAAGTACGTTCCTGAGAACTGGATTTGGCTTTTGCGCAGTAGATTTATTCATACAAGTGCGATTTTTCACTTAAAAGAAGAAGCAGTCAGCTCTGAAACTCGGGCCGGAAATCTTCTGTTTCCAGGCTAATATATTCTACATTTTCCAATCGAAAAGTGATTTACTTCGTTCTCTGTAGCGGATGCGAACAGGATCGCACTGTTTTCAAAATCTACGGGATACGCAGTTTTTTGCAAGACGGTTGAGTTGCTACGATGTCAAGTGACCATACATCGTATCATGTTTACACAGGCGTGCGAGTACCTAGGAAGGTTATTGAATTTTATTTTTTCTTCCGTCCCCATCTCTGCAGTGGCCCCTTCCGTATCACCTTCTGTCCTTCCAGATTCCCTGGAATTCTGTGTGACATCTATGTGCGTATTCCTCTGTGGCCACGTTTTTGAAAGCGAGTTCCGAGAGGAAGTGACTAAAGGCGGCATGCAAGAACAAGCGTCCTATTTTGTATATATATTTGTATAGGCAATGCTCATGAGCGCGTTTCTTTCTCTACGAATTCTCCCGTCTAAAAGTTTGCTTCCCTTAAGGTTTATATTGAGCACGATTATTCTAGATAAAATATTACCGACCAATTCGACTTGGACGGTGTGAAAACTGTAAGGTAGCCAGCAACACTTCCAGCATCTGGAAATGGGAGATTATTGTGTAACTTGACAGTTTATTCATCTGGGGAACATGAGCAGACGAAAATATTTTTCCGTTTTAGCTGATTTGAATACTGAACCATCAACGGTCTACTGAATGTCTACCGACAGACATCTTCTCATTGAATAGAAAACAGCTCATTCAACATTTTCCTGATCGAAGTTCGTTTTGCTCGGTGTTGGCGTGCAGACTGTTGTGGCCAAAAATTCATACGATCATATAACATTGGTGGGCCTTGTTTAAGGCAATAACGATTCTGTTCTTAAAATTTATTGAGTTGTTCATGTCTTTTCAATTTCATTTCCCGGATTTTCTTTCTGTGGAATTCTAGTACGGGAATGGATGTTTCGAATTACAACGGAGTTATAGGGTGTAAAATCCATAGTATCGAGCGATGGCAAAAACGCCAAATTAGTCAAATATTGAGTTAGGGCAGGGTTAAGAAGTCTTTGTTCTTTAAAATACGCCATATAGTCTTGGCGAATCTTAACAAATTCTAATAGCGCTATAATTTTCGAATTACTGTGTTTTTTGTGTCTGTACTTTGGAACGAAACAAAAAATTTAGTGGTTTCCAGTAAAAGCCCTTAGCTGAACATTCCACCTCCGTCCGATACCATATCGACGTACTGTAACGGTACATACGGAGCTGTTTGGTTTTCAGCATTTTGATGCACCGCCAATATAACCAGCCTGTTTTTCAGATGCTGTAGAGCATCAACGCGCACATACGCACGTGTGCATGAACCCTAACAGCAACAGTCTCTTCTGAAACAAGCGAGTGATATTACGGGGATACACGAAGGTGCGCAAGTGCGTTCAGTTCCAGTGGATAACGACAAACGAAGGCAAGATGGGAAAACAGCATCGTTTTTTAAACGCACCTTTTAACATCAAGAGAAACGAGAGACTTTCAAATGCTTTTGCCCTTTCTTTACAGTAACATCGACCACAAAAGCGGGAGACAATGGGAACTCATAGATGTGTTACACATGCACTTTTGTCCATCTGAAGCTTATGAAATTTTATTTTACCCTGTACGTAAAACGAATATTTCGCTATAAATAGCTGTGTGAGTCTTGCCAGACATCTTCTCATTGAATAGAAAACAGCTCATTCAACATTTTCCAGATCGGAGTTCGTTTTGCTCGGTATTAGCGTGCAGACTGTTATGGCCAAAAATCCATACGATCGTATAACATTGGTGGGCCTTGTTTAAGGCGATAACGATTCTGTTTTTAAAATTTATTGAGTCGTTCATGTCTTTTCAATTTCATTTCCCGGATTTTCTTTCTGTGGAATTCTAGTATGGGAATGGATGTTTCAAATTACAACGGAGTTATAGGGTGTAAAATCCACAGTATCGAGCGACAGCAAAAACGCCAAATTAGTCAAACATTGGGCTAGGGCAGGGTTAAGAAGTCTTTGTCCTTTAAAATACGCCATATAGTCTTGGCGAATCTTAACAAATTCTAATAGCGCTATAATTTTCGAATTACTGTGTTTTTTGTGTCTGTACTTTGGAACGAAACAAAAAATTTAGTGGTTTCCAGTAAAAGCCCTTAGCTGAACATTCCACCTCCGTCCGATACCATATCGACGTACTGTAACGGTACATACGGAGCTGTTTGGTTTTCAGCATTCTGATGCACCGCCAATATAACCAGCCTGTTTTTCGGATGCTGTAGAGCATCAACGCGCACATACGCACGTGTGCATGAACCCTAACAGCAACAGTCTTTTCTGAAACAAGCGAGTGATATTACAGGGATACACGAAGGTGCGCAAGTGCGTTCAGTTCCAGTGGATAACGACCAACGAAGGCAAGATGGGAAAACAGCATCGTTTTTTAAACGCACCTATTAACGTCAAGAGAAACGAGAGGCATTCAAATGCTTTTGCCCTTTCTTTACAGTAACATCGACTACAAAATCGGGAGACCATGGGAACTCACAGATGTGTTACACATGCACTTTTGTCCATCTGGAGCTATGAAATTTTATTTTACCCTGTACATAAAACAAATATTTCGCTATAGATAGCTATGTGAGTTTTGCCAGATACTGTGTACCAAAGATATCCAGAGTGACTAAAGTAGATATGCAGCAGATGGGTCGGTAAAGCCAGAAGCAGCAAAGGGCGACATCTGATCGTCTGGATTTAAAACACCGTATAAGTTAACTCAAATCCACTCTTAATCAGGAAAGATCTTATTGAGGGTTTTTGATGGGCGAATGATGACATTTCTTAATTGCTTCGTCGTCGGTGTTAAAAAAATGCCGCCATTGGGGCATCTACAGGAGCACTGCGTTGTAGTAAAACCACAGCCGAACGCTAATTCGGCATTGAACCGCTGGTTTTCCTTGGAAAAATCGATCTATGGGGACGAAGAGCGGGGACAGAGAATACATCCAACCCGTAATTGGCAACGTAAGAACCTCAATAGGTTGAAACTAGTGTTGGAAAATTGGCTTCTCCAACAAAGATATCAGGCTGGAGGACGCCATGATAGTACGTGACGGTAATAAAGCACACTCATCGGCATTTGTTGAACAAAGGTTCAGCTCTCATCGGTACTTAATCCCAGTAACAACCAGCATCAAGTTCCCATAGATTTTTGCCACTGATATAACGAATAAATCAATACAGATCTCAAAATTCGACGAAGAGGTGTGCTCAGTTCACTCACTCGCTTCGCGGGAAGTCTGCCTGGATGTACCATTTATGCGTCGCGTTCTGACAATCATTCTAGCTGGTGAGATGCAATTTCGGTAACTTAGAATTGCATACAAGCATACGCATCAAAGAGCGTGTAGAGGATTTCCTATTAGTTTTTTCCAAGTTTTAATTTGGTTTTACTATTCATGTTTTCAGGATCAACTTCATGAAGGAGGAAAAACCGTTGAATACGGACTCGGCTGTTTATCGGATGGTTCAGGAAGAGGACAAAGCTCCGCGCAGTGAGTCTCACAATGCATGAGCAATTCTCTAGGCAATTAAATACCAAACGAAATACACTCGAGGTTAAACTACGCCGTAATTGCTAGTTCATTCAAGTATTAGTCGTTTGACTCCAAATGGCCGGTCTGCTAATTCGATATGGAAAGAGATAACTTAGGCTGCGGATGTCATATCCCAGCTGTCAGCTTTACGGGGCGGCATTAGGAGCTATTATCATAGCGCGGTGCACGAAACCTTCAAACAATAATAATAGTGTAATAGCTAATCATTGTAGGTTATTTAATGTGGAGGAAAATGTGGAATGGGTCAGGGTGACCTTGAGAGCTTTCGGTGTAGTTGAAAATTGGATGAGAATTTAAACTGCGTTTATACAATTCGAAACATTTTTTTGTTAAATACGCCCATGTTTCTGCAATAAATCCCCACCAATAACTGCGAATTTGGTAGCGCCACGGCAGTTATAGAGCAATACTCGTTCACTTCAGAACTGAATGATCGGGTTATATAGACACACCACAGCCACTCACTTGTGCTCACTCTCGTCGAAAGAGTTGCATCACCACTTACCTGTACGAGCGTCGGGTGTACATTGAGTAAGCGCCTGTTCACATGATTCCTATCGGTGCTCACACGACTGTATATATAAAGGACGCTAGCGCAAAACGGGAACCGCTCCTTAAACAGACGCTCCTCGACCTCTTTTCGACCAAGACGACGGAGGATACGATCCGAACGGGCATCTATTTTTGTCTCGCGCGCCCCGTGACCCCAACATTACACCTTATCGTCTCTGACCTCCGCTTTGGACGCCTGTCTCTTTTACAGCACGCCGATCACACTGTCTTTTCAGCACAATGTACACTAGAAACGAGACATGTCATCAAGACTTAAAGTTTGCAAGCTGCGCCTGAATATTATAGCAAGGGTGTCGGTTACTGGATCGTGACGATGCCGTTGCACTGTCTCATCTCCAAGCTAGAACAGATTGTTTAGGGCAACTCTATCTCACCCCTCGTTTTATGCCGAAGGAAAACTTGAGCGAAGAACGCAGTTTACGATAAGGACGTGGCGAATCTGCCACACGGTTATTCGTCGCTAGAAAAAACAACAACGATGCTCTCGGACATGTCCTCCTGAAGTTCGAGCCCCGCCATCGTACATTTATGTTGATGGGGTCCGTCTTATGGCACAATATGAAAAGGCTAGCGTAGGCTTTTCACTACTGGCTTATGGTTGGCCCTAAGACCAATAAACGACGTATCCGTGGTGCAAACGCACAACCACTTAACGATTTCGCCCGCGTGACATGACTTCCAGCTGATTATGATGCACGCGCGATGAAAAAAGGTTTCACGACTAGCGTTATCGCTGTAGGTTGTATCCGCTAATTATTGTGGAGTTTGTGCGAGTTTCAGGTGTTTGACCCTGAGAACATTACCAGCACATGAAATTTAGTCGTGTCTATTTTAAGTACTCGTTCAGAGCTCGCAGATGGTTGGCGCTCTAGTAAACATTTGGATAAATTTATAAAACAAACATTTTTTGAATGTAATAACCCTTTGTTCAGGTCTACTTCGCCCTGAATTATCAAAAGGGTTAACCACAGAATCAACTAAATAACGTCTATGCACGACGGCAGGCGCCATGCCGTATTCAGGCTACTCCATGGTGGGGCTTCATTCCTTCGTTTCGGGGCAAATCCAATGAAGCACGAACTTTCTAATGACTGATCCTACCATTTGCGAGGAGCGGGTTTTAGAATTGGCAGGTTAAGCGAAATAAAAGGTGATAAGGTGGCCAAAAGTGACAAGCCCAATTTCAGAAAAGCAGAGAGAAAGAGAACGCTTTTCGGTACACGTCGCGCTATTGCCGCGTAGGCGTCGCCTGCTCTAATTACTTCTTCTATTGCGAGTTCCTATTAATGGCAGGTGGATAGAGGGCATTTCTACGCGAGCTGTGCCAGCGTGCAGCCAATCAACGGCCACTGCACAGCCCGTGCATAAGCAACCCCACCTGGGACTAAGCTGGACGAACGGAGGTTACTCAGTTCCGGAGTGATAAAATCGTACATGCTTCCATGTTTTGGGGTCTCGCATTCAGAGCCTTCCTCCTGCAGCTGAATATATTATATCGACAAACATTCGAATACTATTTGAGAAAAGTTGAACTATCTTTAGTTTGAGTTGATGTTAGAGCAATATAATTGGATCAAGTGTGAGGGAACATAGATGATCGTGGATACGAAATCGACGCTTTGCAAACACAACAGCCTTTGTGAGCATTGAGAAACCGTGCCAGTTATGTAATACATACGAGCGAGATTAATGTTTTGTTGAAACGTTTTTCTTGAAAGAATGGAATTAAAACATGGCGGAGACGGCGATGCTAATTTATATGAATCAGACGGGCCGCGCACAGTATAACAAATAAAATTGAATATAAAATTAGGTCTTCAATTACGTGTAGAAGGGTCAGCAATCGAAAGCTGTAGAGCTATATTGTTTCTTAGCGACTCTCAACCAGCACCATTGTACTGGATTAGGTTCTTATGTATGTTCTAGCAGGTACAAACTGTAGTTTAACGGAGCTGTACTTTCTATGAAATCAAGGTTTATCTGATTTTGTTTTTGTTTTAAATTTCTAAAAAAAATTGAAGCGTATCCTCTCCCGCTTATTTAGCTTTCTTTCCTTAATTTGTGTAATTAGTAGTTATACTATCGTAGTGTCTCGTAATATAACAGTCTTAGATATTATAACTGATAGCATAAGTTGATACTGATACGTTCACTGCTTACAACTGCTGCTCGCAGTTTATGGGCGAAACTCCTGTCGCTTTCTTCGTACGTCCTGCTAGATCCTCGCTTGACTGCGAAAGCACAGACTTCTAATAGAGCTAACTGAAATTTATCTGTGGCCTCCGTGTTGCCTTGAAATTCACGTCTATTCTTGTCTACTGAAACCGCGCAGTGACCTAAAGAAACTAGCTGTGGGTGTTCCTAAAAAAGTTGCACAAAAGGTAAAAAAACCTCGGGTACGCACCGACTCGATGGCAAATCGCGGCGCAGCGTCTGGTGCATGCTCGCTCCGTGTATTTGGTATTACGTCTAAGGTAATACGCATTCACCTAACATTCGTGTAGAATTATCGGTTGAAGTTTACTCGGTCGAAATGCATATACCATAATGAAAATAATATAGCTTTTAAGAATAATGACTATTCTACATCCGAGTCCATTCGTAAGAAATATGCGATAACAGATAGCTCTAATGGCTGAATGACGATAGCACCACTGCATATGCGATGACCGAAATTTGTCAGACGGCGATGGGTCCTTTTATGTTAGCCTAACCCCGTCCGCAGTATTAATGTGGACAAGCGTGAATTGTTCTAGAAACACGTTCACTGTAAAGATAATCTCGCGTAGAAGTTTCCCCAGCTTTTGCGTTGATTCTGCTGCTTCGCTCTAACCGCGTCGTCTAACAGTGTTGTTCTATGTCGCTGCTCTCGTTATTTACTTGTCCCGTCTTCACCGACCTCACGCCTGGACGCGTCACCTAAACCCATCGTCAAACTGTAACCTTCATCTTGCGCCGGATTCCCTTATTTCTGCTCTCTTTCGCCATCATAATTGATCTTCGTGGCGTATATACTCATATACGAACATCTACCTTATGATGTATATACGTATCGATTTCTCGTTCCTCCCTGACCCTCATTCTCCCGCCCCATTTTGGACATCGGATGCCTGGCCACACCCATTAACTTCGTCTCTCCTTGGCGCCACTCATTCATCCATTACGGTGTGCCACCCGTGGTACCCCCGACCTGCGTCGACGAATCATTCCACCTGTCTCCTGCCTTTTTTTGCCTGTCAATTTTCTCCGGGGACAATTCGTTCAAACCCCCTCCTTAATTCCTAAAATCCTTCTCATACCCTGCACGCACGCAACATTGTGTGCTCGTAAAGGACGTCCGGTTACCGCGCCCGTTGCAGCCCCCATTTCGCCGCTGCTTCGTCAGACGTCGGGAGTCGACACCTCACCGCTGGGAGCTGTCCAGTCTGGGCTCCGTCACGTCGAAGCGCCGCGAGCCCCGCCAGCGCCGGCTGTACCGCAGGGAAACGTGTCCATCGGAGGACCCAACATCTGCTCCGAGTGCGGCAAACTTATCGTGTAAGTTCCAGTGAGATTAGAAAGATAGATGAGGACGCTTCTGGCTCTTCAATCTAGGCGTTGCTGGATCGCACTTGTGAAAGTACAGGTGTATTTTATGTGTTGCGAAGAAAGTTGTTTCAGACATGATCCAGCAATTGAAAACCTCCGGGTAATTATAAAAGCTTACGAAGCTAATGATGAAGGCGTATAAGTAGCTTGGCATGCACAGACGGACAAAATATCCAATAAGCATGCTTTTGGTTATTAAGTGTCAATATCATTGAGAATGGCCTTTCTTCCGAATTCCTTTCGACTTTCGACGAATAGGTATTTTTGTGTACAATCATGTTATATTTGGGTGTTGCGCCTGTGACCATGACCCATGATTAACGCCAGACCATTTTCACTTTTGTGGAATATTCTACAAAGAACGACCAAACGAAATCGGTTCATTTTTGTCGTCTAGTAACATCGGCATGCCTTATTGCCTGCATCATTGCATCACCAGCAAAAATACCCAAGCGCCTCTTTAGCAAACAGGGATCCCCCTATCGCTCGTGTGTTCTTATCTAAGTTGGCAAAATACCTAACGACTGGCATCTTTTTCTGGCCTTGAACGTTAACAATAGACAACCACCTGGCGTCCGACGAGCTCTGGCGCCCAGGCTGCATCGCTGCGTCAAGGGTTTGGCTTTTATGTAAGCGTTCGCTCACTCAGGTCGATAAAGTTTGTCTTATCTAGGGTCCACCGAGAAGGAGATGCCAAAGTCTCTGCATTCGTGAATTGGCCAACACTCGCCCCTCCTTGACCTTCCACTGTCTTTTTTCATTCACCAGCTAAGGGAGAACAGAACGCTTCGAGCATAACCCCGTGCACCTAATTCCTCAGGTCTTAAGGCGTGTCCGTTCTTATGCGATGTACGTATCCTGCGCCTTTAAATGGAATGTAATCATGCAGCATTCAAGCTTCACTTGGAAGTACAAAGGACGCCGGGTATTGTACTTTCTAAGAAGAATGTCGTACGTAATCGAACCCAGCGTGTCTTGCAAGTTCCACCTGTACTCGGCATAGGACTCGGCTTCCGGAGATCTTTCGCTGAGGAGGTGCAGCATTTGCTCATCGTCTATGCGAGACTAAGGTGTCCGTTGCAGCTGTTAACTGACCGAATTTACGGAGCACCTGGTAGCCTTCCGGTGTCATCTGCTTATCGGTCGGTTAGAGCTTCTATGGACCGCGTGTCCGGCATTTTGTGGAAGTGGTTCAAAAGACTTCTCATTATTAAACTAGATGCTATTCGCCACTGGCTAAGTGTTATTTACAGCTGTTTCCTTGTGTTCAAGTGTAGCTGAATGGCTCATGAATTCCATGGAAATGTATGCCTACTCATGTCTAAGCAATAAGTCAACTCAACGGTAAATACAGCTTTCGTTGCCCAACAAAGTAAGTGACTCGTCAGAAAACTCTCCTTAATTTTGGTGCATTGGAATGGGTGTTCGTTAACATAACATCCTTCTCGACTACAGTTCGCCTAATTTTAGAGTGATTAGTTTTAACGAATACTTTAGGAAAATGAATAGAGCTCTTCCGGCAGTTGATAATACTGTAGGGTACATTCTTGTCTTTTCTGAGCCTGCTGAAGGATTGAACATTTCAATCTATTCGTCTTTTTCATGCTATGCTGCATGGCTATTCCCCGTTCCTGTTCGATACAAAATTTTATTTTGCTTTGGATATCATATTCTTTAAGAATCAGTGAAGCATCTTCAGTAGTTGCGGTTTCCTGTCGAGAACGCTTCTGGTGAAGGCTACGTTAAGTTTCCTGGCAACGTGCGCATACTCAATATAGTTTTCAGGCTGGTCAAACCAATCGATGCGTTCTACTGTAAGCGGCAAAGGCCCTCTCAAGATCAACAAGTCGGATCGATTCTATCCACCAAGCTGGTGAAATCAGACGACGGGTCTCAACCTTCGCACACGGCTATCAGTTCCTCACTGCCTTTAAGCGGAGGTGGAAATCGATCCGGGGTGCACAAAACTAGATGTTGGATTACTTGGCACAGAACCTAATTATATGTCGCACTAGAGACATCAATGGTCGTAGTGAGCCAAATGCGACAAATGGCAGGTTCTGCTCACTGTGGGTACTTTTTTTGCTTTGGGGGCCTGGAAAGGGCGTGATGTTCACGTGCTTTTGGTGGCTTGTAGCAACTAGTGTGAGACTCACAAACCCACTAAAGCCCTATTTCACCCACTTCTAGGCTCGGGACAGCGGTAGCATTATTTTAGAGGTCCGTGAGTGCTTACTATAATGTTATGCGCTCACTGTAATCCGGGTAAGGGCGTTGTTCTACGAAGGGAAGAAAAAACAATGAACAGTCAAATAGGCTGGCAGACACACACACATCCAGATATATATATATA